>VUQG01028395.1:0-19620 GCA_015106755.1 Etia nguti | reverse complement strand
CACGTCCGGTCCGATAGTTTCAGCCATCTCTCCGGGAGTCTGCCGACATTTCTGAGTCATATATTGATGCTATACTGAGGCGATACTGAACTCTGGTAGTAAAAATACTCTGCTGGGGTGTTGTGGTATTGTGGTGCTGTTTCCCACGTGGTGCTGCTACATTATAGCTCAATAGAAAAAAGAGTGCGATCACCCGCTGGAGCCCCAGATTGCAGAGAGAGAAATCTTCCACAGAATGAGAGAATCAGTGGAGGTGCAGCTGATTATGGAGCTCCCTTATTTATTTTGACCACAGAGGCCAGTCCTGGGAGGTTCTGATATGTTTCAGCTGCCACTCCAGAAACTCTCAATCTTAAAACGTGACCTTCCAACAGTCCGTTGTGGGCAGTCGTCCCTCTTTTACTCTGTAGATCTGCTGTGAGCAGGAACACCACTGTAACCAAAATCTGCACTGAGCTCGCAGAGGCTGCAGAGCAGAACGCAGACTAGCATCACCAGCTCCATTATTTAATGTATTACTTAATAATTAATTTAAAATAGTGTGTGCCTGCTTTCATAGACCTGCAGTCATCCCGGCCTTGAAGATCGTGGGAAACACTGGACTGAAATGTGGTGTGTCCTCTTGTCCCCCCAGTTATGGAGATGCTCCAGTCGCTGCACTCCCTGCAGCAGGAGAACCAGCGGCTCCAGGACCAGATCCTCAGCCTGACGGCCAAGAAGGAGCGACTGCAGCTGCTCAACACGGAGCTGGCCGTGCCTTTCCCTCCACAGGTTCACTCCACCCAGGGCTCCATGCACATGTCCGCCCAGATCAACTTCCTGTCATCCACCCAAGGTCAGATTAAGGTCCTCTGTCCACTTTCATATGCGAACTTCAGGGCACATAAATCACTATCCCATCGCCTTCTTTTATTTTTTTTTAAGCTGCATTCCTTCATCCTCCCTTTGCAGCCCCACCTGCTCACACGGATGATTTATTGATGTTAATTAACCGCAGGAACAGTTGTGATAGTACAGAAAATGGTGTTCAGTGCAATCCTGGTAGTTTTCACCCTGTGATTGTGGCTCTCATTTCCTTAGACCCCCTGAGCACCAATAAGAGTCCCCTGTCCAAAAGCTGCTTCCTGAATGACACCTCCTTTGTTACCTCGTCTGAGGTGAGAAACTTTAGTTCCTTTCATGTCTCGAAATCACCGTGCAATCCCGTCAGGCACCATTAGCAAGTATATTTGTCTTTTTTAAGCCTCTTTGTAGATTTACTCCATTTTACGGTAAACCCGATAAAAAGCTGCTCGTTTGCTCTCTTGTGTTTGTTCCAGGAGCTCCACTCCGGTAGTCCGTCCCGAAGCAGCTCGTCTCTCTCCTTCCAGAGCACCCCCCCTCCTCAGCAGAGCCCCGCCTCCTTCGGGCAGCCGCTCCTGAACGGCTTGAATCGAGGGTTGAACGACGGTTTGGGGGCGATCACTCAGGCCAGCAGCTCTGCGCTGCCCATGGTGGGCGGACTCATGGCGTCTCTCACGGGAAGTCCTCAGCTGGCCGTGAACGGCGTGCTCGGCAGTCTGAACGGCGTGATCCAGTCGCCTGTGCAGAACGCTCCTCAGCCCGCGCTCCCGGCTCTGCGACCCCAACCTCCACCCCTCAACCCCCTGGCGCTGGCTCAAGGCTTTCAGCTTCCCAAGAGTGCAAGTCCGTACGTAACAAATCTGTAAAAACCACAGAAGAAGAAAACAAGAAGAGTCTTAGAGCCTCTAAATGAATTAACTTTGGTTGTGGTTTCAGATTCTTTTTAGGATTCCTTTTCTTCTTCCCTCCTTTTCTTTTCTTTTTCTATCCGTCTGAGAGAGGAACACCAACCCTGCTCACTTCTGAAGCGGACAATCCCCTCACTCCTATTTTTAAATTTTAGTTTGGTGTTTCTGCCACCAGCTGGCCACGTTTCTGTTGTTGATGTCTATGAACTGCTTCCCCATAGTGGGACGTACCGCACTGTCGTGGACTGCAGCTGTCGGTGGTTCTTCTCCTGCTCTGAGGAGCCTCTGTGAGATGGAGGATCACTCTAACCCCAGGTTTGCAGCAGGTGGAGAGGAGCAGGTTCATGTGCCACCACAGCAAGCGTGACGAGGCTGCAGCAGAACCACCGCCAGCTGGAGTTCATTGGCAGGAAGAAAGACCCACTCTGAGTTATTTGTTTAGTCACTTATTTACGTCTTTGCTGGGTCGGAGATTGTAAACACTGTTTATTAATAAATTAGCGAGAGCATGTGTGCCTGACCCTGCCCAAAATCTAACTCTGTGGGAAACATTTAAACTCGGTGGTGCTCTCTGACAGGTGTGCATCCACGTGTCAACATCTGTTTCAGGTCGTCGTTCCTGTCAGAGCAGCAGAAGCAGCTTCTTCTCGAACAGCAGCAGCTGCAGCAGTTCCTCACCTCACAGAACTTCACACCTGTAAGGACGCTCACCGCGTCGCTCTGTCTTTCTCTCACATTTCTACATTTTCTCAGAGCTTCTCTGAGATTTTTCTCTATCCAAATGTTTCTGATTTGCGGTGTGATGATGTCATGAAACAGATAAACGTATCAGCTAAAGCCAGCAGGCTTGTTTAGCGAGGTGCGTGGCACAGACACGCGTACCTGACAAATAAGTGGCACGTATAAAGAGATGTAGAAGTAGAGCTAGAATTCGTCTCGAGAAAATTAAACCACAGATTTCTTGGATGGTCTGTTTTGTACATATAACCACATAGCAAGCCATATTATTTGTCTTAATTATTGCAGCTTCGTCCATCTGCATCTATTTGTCAGTCAAAGCAGCCATTCCCCTAAAGATGCAAACTTTAAGCCATTAGAACTGCAGTTTTTCCGTATTGCATCATTTTTCAGCATAATCATTAATAAACACTTTCATTAGCTCACTGAACCACCACAGCGATAAAATCTGTGCTACAAAAGCTTTTAGCTGAGGGCCTAAATTGATTTAGGATAAGAAAGGGATGTTTATGGAACAGAATATTTTCTCCCTCACGCCTCAGAAACGGAGCCGCTCTCTGACGTTTTGTCGTGACGGGAACACCGAGCAAATCAGGGCTATTTGAATAAGCTCTAACATCAGGGGCAATCTCACAGAGCTTCACACGCGTCATTTTTAGACTAATTCAGAAATCAGACTTTGCCTTCTGTTCAGTAAAAACTAACTTTTTACACAGAATTTATTACTGTCTGTAATTCAGGATCTTGCTATAACACACATTTAAAGTTGGGAGATTAATTCTGTGATATTAACCATTAGCAAGACCTTATGTAGAGATGCTTACTGATTCAATTATGTTAGTTAAGACAAAAATTGTACCAACAATAATGTTTTGTGTAGAAGTGAACCAGCAGAAGTGAACCAGCCACCCTTATTTGACATGCAAAGTGAGGAAAGCTTGGCGGGGTGCAAACCAGTCAGGCACTGTAAATATAGGAACCAGTGGGTTTCCTGTTTGACTGTAAACTAGAAGTACTTTGATATAGTAGACTAAAGACACCGGGGAACTGGATACTTTCACTTTTGCCCTGTTAGACGAGGCGACAGTGAAACAGAACGACTGAAGGAAAGTAGTTTTAACATTTGTTTACAGTTATTATCTCCAATTTTAAAAAACAAAACAAAAAATATACAGTTTGAAAAAAATAAAACTTGCTTGTGAGAGTTCCCACTCACACGCAAGAAGTACAGTCAATGTGAACTGCTCCAGGTTTCCCTGAGATAAGGTGTGTTATCAGTTATCAGTCTGTTACTAACCCCAATCCAATAACAGCAGAGCGAGGCAGTGCACTCCCCTCTGTAGCTCCTAAATTCATCGGTTGTCCTCTGTTTTCTGGCAGGAACCCTGTAAAAACATTCACTCACTGTCACTCCTGTCCCTGGGTGCTCTCCACTGCTCTTAAGTTAGCTTAAACTACTTGACCCTGATTTCCACAAGCACAGGTGCATCCTCATCTCGCTCTGACACAGACACCTGAGCTGATCGCGCCCATTAAAGACGGTTCCCTTGACTCTTCCAGACGTGCCTCAGCATTTCACTTCATCCCAGAAGTGGCGCTGTGCTCTGTTCTGCTAAAACAAAAAAAAAGCTTTGGGCCTATTTTTGGATGGAAGCTGCTTTAAAGAACCCAGAGCAGATGAGGGTGCCAGAAAATCTGACACAGGAGCGCTGTAGAGAGTTCACAAGTGCTGCTCAGTTATGGCAGCGTGATTGTTCAAACTATGATTGTTTTATACAAATATCCCCAAACTTAAACAGAAACTGGCATTTCCTTGAAATCCTTGAATGCAGTTCAAAAGAAAAGCAATTACGCACTTGTGAGGCTGTCCTCTACAAAGCCTAAAAGCACGTAACTCAATGGTGATGAAGGCCAGATGGCTAAAACAGGAAAGGGAGTAACAGCGGAGGTCATTGAGGAGAGGAAGATGCAAAACTTCCATCAAAGATCACAAACAAGCAGTGGCTCCAGGGGACAGTTTTCATTGTTTTTAACAGTCAGTTTGAACATACAGACACTCTTTCATTCCCAGCAGGAGCTACATGACCGGCAAATACACAGGCATGAACAAGAGTAGCCCACACAGCCAGTTGTTCCACACTATGTCCAACACTGCCCCCTGGTGACAGTCTGCTGCTTGTGCTCGGCGCTTACAGACTCCCAGCACTACGCAACCCACCCCCAATCGGCATCTTTTCTCTGCTCGGCCCTTAAAGCCACTCTCCTCTCATCCTCCTCCAGGAGCAGCAGGTGGTGGTGTGCCAGATGTTGCAGCAGCAGCGACAGAGGGAGCTGCAGCGCCTCACGCTGACGGGAGCTCTCACCTCCACCCCCAACTCACCCATGATTGCCCAGTCACCCAACCTGCTGTCCTCAGCTACAGCCTCCCCCCTGCAGGGAGGCCAAGGAGGCGGGCTCTTCGGGCTGCAGGAGAACACGCTTCACAAACCCGGAGTGAGTAATACTCGTGATTGTCCTCCTGAAAAACTCCGGAAGCCGGCAAACTCAACAGCCCACTTCCAAGAGTTTTTATCAATCATTGACAAGAGAGTAGATAAAAGTTAATGACATGAAGTAGTGGCATATAAACATATGGGCAGTGAAAGCAGGGGAGAAGAGGAGAAACACTCAGTGCGTCATGGGAAAGTCCTCTAACAGCCTGAGCATATTGTAGAATATCTAAGGGAAGGTTCAGGGTCACGTGATCCAGCTCTAACTATATGCTTTATCAAAAGTAAAGTTTCAAGCCTGATCTTAAAAGTAGACAGGATGTCTGTCTCCTGAATCCAAACTGGGAGCTGTGTCTGTGGAGGTTCTCAGTCATCCAGGTCATTGTAGTCTAAAGAGCTTGGAAAGAAATGCATCTGGACTTCTTTAAGTTATTTGAAGACGTTTCACCTCTCATCCGAGAAGCTTCTTCAGTTCTAGGGTCAAATAGTGGAGAGTCCCAGTCCCAGGGCTTAAATCTGGGACTCTCCATCATTTGACCCTAGAACTGAAGAAGGTTCTCGGATGAGAGGTGAAACGTCTTCAAATAACTTAAAGAAGTCCAGACGCATTTCTTTCCAAGCTCCTTAGACTAGACAGGATGTCTGTCTCCTGAATCCAAACTGGGAGCTGTGTCTGTGTAGGTTCTCAGTCATCCAGGTCATGGTAATTTACAGAGCATGGAAAGAAAAGCGACTGGACTTGAAAAAACGTAAACTTGAAGAAGTCCAGTCGCTTTCCTTTCCAAGCTTCATGGAAAACTGGTAGTTGGTTCCACAGAAGAGTACCTGAAAGCCTAAGGCCCTGCCTCAGATCCTACTTTTAGAAACTCTTGGAGCCACACGTAAGCAGCAGTCTGAGAGCAAAGTGCTTTATTGGGGTGATATGACACCAGAGGTCTTTAAGATAAGATGGAACCTGGTTGTTGATTGTCGTTTAAATCCAGCTCTGGAGCCAATGAAGAGAAGCTTGAAATCTAAACTTTTACACCCACCTCGGTAACACGTCCCACAAGTCCCTAAAATCCATGCAAATATTTTATGTCTTATATTTGTCAAATATTTATCCTATTCTTACTCTACGTTCACACTGACGATTTTTCAAATGTGAATAAAAAGATCTGACCAATCAAAGCACTGGATTTGGCAGCAAGTGCACTCGTAGCTCAAAACGTGCACTGGTGCTGTATATACTTTACTATATGTAGTAAAATAATACAGTTTAACCTCAGACACACAGCTACATGCTGCTCCGGTCATTCAGCTCTCTGAAATCATTTCTCTGCCTCCTCAGACCTGATCCCAACTCTGCCAACGAGAGCTCGAACTGACCCGCTAACATCATGAAAAACGTATGAAAGCAGCCGTGAGCTCCTGGATCAAACCACGAAACCTCATACAGACTTCATATTTTTTTCAAACACATAAAACCTTCAGTGTTTGAAGGCGCTTACGCGACAAGCTTGCATCTGAAAAACTGAATTTCACGTAGCAACACGCTCAGGGTGTAGTGGCCTCAAGTCCACATTTATTTCGCTGGTATCTGGACATCCTGTTATACTTCAGACGAAGGTGAAGATGTGCTGGAAACCCTCTGCTCTCTGTGTTTTCAGGCTACTGGAGAGAAAGGTGGAGACAAGAATGGCTGATGTTTCTCCGCAACACGTGAGCAGCTCAGATGAAAACATCAGGCATCACGTGCCACCTTGAAGAGGTCAAATTTACAGGACATTTACCTTCTCTGTCGTCTTTATCTTAAGCCCTCTTTTATGAATGTACAACAGGATGGACTTTAATGTCAAGGTGAAGTTTTTCGTGTTTTGAAATTCTTGATATCAGAGGTTCTTCTCATAGGGGTTTTTTGTGTGTAGGCAGCTTTCAGAGAGCATGAATACAGTGGTCTCTTCTTAAATTGCACTAATTTGTTAGCTAGACCAATGGGGCTGCTGATGAAGGCAGAGTTCATGAACCTAAGGTCGGAGTCTCTCTTCTCTGACCTCTCAAGCACTGACCGTTCATGAATTCCCTCCAGAGTTTCCATTCAGTCAGTCAGCGAGGAAAAAAAGCAAGAAAAAAAAAAAGCGGACTTCTGCCACTTCCTGCAACCTCAACTGTCTTCCTCGATATTGTGTCTTCCCTTTGTGTTCACCCCACTCAATTTCATCCAGATCTTCTATATGTGAAGCCTGTCACGGGCACTTATTATGTAAAGGATAAACATACAATCCATTTTTTGATGTGTGGTTAGTGGCATTTCGACATTAAGCTAGTTATTACCTCAGACTTTGTATTTTCATTGTTGACTTTTGTGCAGACTGATTACCACAATAGCCTTCACTGGATATAAATGCCCACCAAAAAGATATCTTGGTGTTTGCTCTAAGGTATTAACTCATGTAAATGTAAAAATGACACAGCACCTGCGTGTCCGGAAAGGCACCATCGTCTGCGAGCGAGCGCCGGGTTTTGTTCCAAACCACCACCAGAGTTTCTCAAGACTTTTATATCCTTCTAGTTGCTGTCGAGATTAAGCGGACGAAACCAAACATTTGGAAATTGTAAGTAAGAAATTAATAGTTTTTTCCTAAACAAGTGTGCACTTTGCATGTTAGTAGCTAACAGAGCAAATTAGCCATCAACACAGTACCTTCTAAAGGATGCTCGGTACTTCATAGGTCGCTAGGGACTAACAGGTTTTTGATTTTTCTGAGTATTTTGCACTCCTGTCCTGAAGTGTCAGTCTTTTACTGTCATACATAGATATTCCTTTCATGTCCACCAACTAGCTGTTCTTTTAGCAATACTGGATAGATAATGCCTTAATGATGTTAGATTTACAGAGGAAACCACGAGCCCAGAGGCTCACTCTCTTCTCGTCTTTCTTTGATAACCTGTTTTTTTTTAAATTGCGGGTACACGGAGGGTCACGTTGTCCAACGAAAGCAATCTTCCTAAGCCCATTTATATACTTTTGATAGCTGACTGATAATTTCAACAGTGGAAAAACGTGTGAAGCGTATAGTGGTGACTAAAGTGTCAAAGCATTTTCTATTGTAAGTTTTGTGTTGGAATGTTTTTGAGTTGTTTGTGCTTCAGAGACCTGAGAAAAAGGACTTGTAGAGAATCTGCACAGCAGTTTGAACCGCTTGTAATGAAAGTGCTGCAGAAACAGAATCGATGTAGGAAACGGAAGGCTGTAGGGTGACCGGGGGCAGCTGTGACATTTTGGTTTTTTACATGTTTTTTTCACGACTCACAAACTTCTTGCATCAAAATCATGACATATGTCGCAGTTTTTAATTTTAAAAAACTGCACCGGTTTATTGTCTGTGGTGTAGGCGAGCAGAAACAAGACGTTTGATCTGTTTTCTGATAATTCACCGGAGAAAACTTGTAAAACTTCATCCCGGATAAACCCCCAAGGATCATATCACCATGTGGGGGAGGTTGTTGCTCTAAACAAGTTAGAGCCTCTGAAATTTTGACACCAGACTCATCTTCTAGCTTCTATTCCTTCTGTGTCAAAATAATTTTCTAATGTAGCATGACTGAACGAGCTGTGTGTCAGCCACACAAGTGTAAACACAATAATGACAGTATACGTAGAGACCAGGCGAGCTCCAAACAGTCGTCAAAGAGGACTCTGACATGCAGTTCCCTCCTCTGGATGTAAATTTTTTTTAAAAATACTGAGGAGGTTCGTGGCAAGGATTTTAAAAAGCTTCTTCAGGATTAAAGTTGTTTGAGCAAATGTGTCCAAACTGTTATCTAGAATATATACCAATGTTGTTTCCCCTTTCTTCGCAGCATTAAAATAGACAAAAGGCAACAATTTGGACAGGAGCTCGTTAATCCTGCCTGCATGTCGTCGTTCTAGCTTTCTGATTGGATACATTAGCGTTGGGTGTTACAGGTGTCCCTGGTCTCCCCTAATAAGCTTTTCCTTCCACTCCACTTTATGAAGTGACACCTCTGCTTAGCTCAGTTTTACTAACAAAGGCTTGTCACCATTTCACTTTTTCTGCCCTCAAACGAAGGGATTATTTAATTCCTTCATTTGTCACTCTGTTTGGAGTCTTGAACATGATCTCCCATACATGTGATATCTATTTTTATTTTATTTTAAGTTGTTAGCAGCTCATGTAGACATCAGAAACTTCACGCAGCTCAATGGTTGGTGATAAATACTGTAGCAATGACAGAAGGAGAATGTTGACAAAGACATGAGCCAACGTGACTCCTGCTGGGAGGTCTGCAATTTACCAAGTATGACCAGAGCGACCACACGATCGCCTGCAGAGCGGCGCGAGGGATTTCTGAAACGGTTTCTTTCTCATGTTGCACTGGGGCGCTTTGGCCCAATTGTAAAATGTTTTTTTTTTATGTTTTTTTTTTTGTTGTTGTTGGTTTTTTTTGTTTTTTGAGATCCGAGTTGTATACTTTAATATGTTTGTGTAAAAACACATCCATTCTTTTAAGCTTTGAAGTTTGGGTAAAGATAATTCATGTTATGAATGTCGTACTGTGTATCTTTTATGTATTGCAACATTTAAGCACCTGGCTCCGAGTGAGGTCTGATGGACGGCGAAGTTAACTGTCGGGATATGAATTGCATGAAATGCAGTGACGTCTCTCAAATGTATCGCTAAATACCAAGTAATAGCTATGCATAATTTTAAATGCATTGTTCCCTGAAGAGAAAAAAAAGGAAATGAAATGAGCACTGAATTTAAAAAGGACAAGCACGTTGTCATTGTACAGTGTATTTGTTTGAGAGAATCGATTGAAGCAAATTTGACGATATTCAGATTAAAATCCCTGTAAAGTATTTTGATATTTTTGTGTGTAAAATTAAAAGGACAGATTAAGACAACTTTTTTTGTCAATAAATGTATTTTACTGAGTTCTTTGACATTTTCTCTTGGATGTCGAGTGATTTAACTGTGGGTGTATTTTACTCACCGTAAAGGAGCCGACTTCAGGTAAAGTGAAACACATTGTACTTGTTGATCTGGTGCCCATGTTGATGACTTCACACCACTATGAGAAATACAGAAAGTGAAGAAAAATGTTTTCTATGTTACATGCTGTAAAGTTTCTGAAAAGGTCCACTTTTTTTGGAGGTTTATTAGAAATAAACTGATTTATTCATGTTAAAATGGTAAGATTATTAAAAATGACTTTCAAGACGTGCTTTAAAGGAGGTTACGGTTTCTGCAAGCCTTATGTCCTCAGGCAGTTTGACGAGTCCTGATGGCAAAATTAGACTTAGCTTTCAGTCAAAAGGGGCCTGCCTGAAGATGTAAGGATGTGGGTTTGACTCTTAAGGGGTCAGCAGTTCTGGTATGAAGTTTGGGGTTACACCCAGTTGGGCTTTAAAAGTAATACGAGTGGTAAAATGAGGGCCTGGGTTTATATGATGTCATCTGTTGAACCAGTAAGACTCCAAGCTGCTGCTTTCTGAACCAGTTGTGACGTCCAGCATCACTGAGACTCTACCAGATCTCACGGGAAGGTTTATGTTTGTCGTCGACGTAGTGAAAGGACACACTGAGTCTGTCAAGTTTTACCAGATGGAAGCAAACAAAAAATTAAAAGGGATCTGAAATCAAACCTTGCGGTACACCAAGGTTTCATCAGCACTACGTGATTTTAGGCTCCAATTTAATGTTGTTTAAATTTTGAATTATTTTTTTTCACCTCAGGCAAAGTTTGGAAGGTAAGTCTGGATGATGTCTGCGTGGCTCCTAAAACAGCTGGTGGCTTTTTGTATTTTTTGGGGGGGAGGGGGGAGCAATTTATTACTCTCTTAAGCTAAAAATGTGTTCCCCTTTCATTAGGTCTATATGAAGATTCATCCTTATTAATAACGTAATATGTGTGATAACATTTATAGGGAGAAAATGCACATACACACTAACATAAGCTTAGCACCATCTTGATGCTAAGGATTAAGAAACCATCAAAACAATTACAAAAAGATGATCAGAATCAGAATACTTTAATAATCCCTAAGGAAATTATGTACATAAAGATATTTCATTTTGGTTAGATATACTGAATAACCTTTTTTTAACTGTTTAATAAGGCAAGGTTTAGACTTCATAAAGGGTCATATAACATAACGGTTTGTTAACGGTTAATAAAATATTTACTAATACTGACTTTATTGCTTTAAGTTGAGGAAAGCCCATCAGGATGTGGGGGTCACAAAACATGACTGATCCAAGTCTGTGTTAGCTTACTACTTACTTGCTTGCTTACTATTTCTATTTTTTTTTCTGCCCATAGAAAATATAAATTATAAATTGTGGTTATGTGATTGAAATCCCCACATTAAAAACATTTTTTTAATGAAAATTATGTAAGTGCAGAAAAAATCCCTGAAATATATATATTTTAAAACAACAACAAAACCAAACAAATTTACTCTCATTAATGTCGAATCTCGTTTTCACTTGGAAATAAAAAGAATGAACGTTTATAGGTACGCCTTTGATGTCATCTTCAAATATATGACTTTTTCAGTAATTTAAGTAATTCATATGTGTTCTTTAAAAACAAAAGGCGCTAGTGGACTTCCATGCATTCGGGGTTGATATCTCAGTAATGAAGCAGTCAGTCATTCATTAACGACTGGTGTGTACATTATTATTTATTGCAGGTATGAGCCGTATAACCTAAAGACGGACAGGAGCGCGTGGGAAGAGGAGGAGGAGGGGCGGTGAGACAGGGGGCGTGTCCTCGCCGCGGGGAGCCTTTTACAGCCCAATCAGCTTGCATCGTCAGCCATATTGTAACTTTTCCTGGAGTCTGTTCAAGTTTTGCGGACCATCTGTGCCCGAATTTCCTCTGAAGCAGCGTCAGGAGCTGGGGTACACGCCGCCTGCAGCAGCATGAACACAGCCCGGTTTGTAGTCGCCATGCGCAGAGGAGGTGCGCAGACCTTCAGACGACCTCAGCTCCTCCTGGCTGCTTATTCTCCCACAGTGAGTCTGCCTGCCGAGTGTTCGTGTTGCTCTCGTTGCTGCTGCAGCCGTGTTTAAAGACTGCTGAGTCACGGTGGGACATCCATGGAGCAGACTGCCGACATTTTCCGATTTCTTTCTTTCTTTTTTTCTGTGCAAACAAACAGCCTGACGCGCCCTCCTTCGGTCACCTTTGGCCCCGATGCTCTCTGGGAGTAAACCTGCAGGTACAGCACGTGAGGGCTTGGTCCCCCTCACGTGCACGCACTGGAGTTATAAAATATCAGGATGGATGCGAAGCAGTTGTCCCCTTCCCGATGTCTTAGTATTTTCGCATTTTTGTCACACTTAAAGTTTCAGATCGTCAAACACATTTTAATATTAGTCAAAGATAACCCGAGTGAAAACAAAGTGCACTTGTCAAATGAGGATTTCGTCCAAACTTACCTGCCCTGTGTGAAAGAGTAACCGCCCCCTAAGTTGGCCCACCAATCTTTGCAGAATTGTTTTAATTAAGACACTTATGGGGGTTTTCCACCATCAACGGCCTTTTTCAGATGATTTAGGAGAACCTTAATCAGATTTATGGCCAGACTTTGACTAGGCCACCCAGAGTGGGATCTGCTGGTGTGTTTTTTGGATCGTTGTCCTGCTTCATTCATTCTCCCTCACGATTTCCTAGTAGAGAACAGAATTCATGGTTCCAGCAGTCACAGCAGGTCATCCTGAAACGGCAAAGCAGTCCCAGACCATCACACTTCCACCACCATGTTTGACTGTTGGTTTGATGCTCTTCTAATGACATTCATTTTATCCCAGATGTAACGGGACGCAAACCTTCCAAAAAGTTCTCCTTTTGTCTCGTCAGTCCGCAAAATATTTTCCCAAGAGTCTCGGAGATGGTTGAGATGTTCTTTTTGGTCAGCAGTGGTTTTCTTCGTGGAACCCTCCCATGGAGGTCATTTTCACCCAGTCTCTTTCTCGTTGTTGAATACCAAACTTCACTGAGGCAAGTCGGTTCCACAGATGTTGTTCTGGTTTCCCCTGTGACCTCCTGGATGAGTCTTTGATTCACTGGACTCTGTCAGAAATGGCTTTGTAACCCTTTCCACACTGATACATGTCATTGACTTTGTTTCTTATCCGTTTCTGTGGCATGATGTGTTGCTTTATGAGAGCTTTTCTCCTGCTTCACTTCTGGTTCTGTTTAAGTGATTTCTGGATTCAGCTGGTCTGACTGTGATCAGGCCTGTGTGTGACACTAAAGATGAACTCGGCTTTCCAAAAAGTCAGGGGGAGACCCAGGTTATCTGAGAGCAACTCTTTGCTCTATGACCTTAATAAGCTCTCTCATATTGAGTTTATGGGCTCAGAGGTTAGTTTCAGGTCATGCTGATGACATCACATTTAGTTATTTCTGGTCAACATTACCGTCTGAAAGGAACCGGAGTGTGCAAAAACGCTCTTCACAACAGGCGATGCCATGGTGACTGCCCATCTTTTAGAGGACTTCAGAGGAACTGCAGTTTGTGACACTCTGGGTTGGCTTCATTTTTCAGCTCCACAGGTTAAAAAACTAAAACTAGAATCGGAAAGGACTTCTCTGACTTCCCAGTCCCACTTCCTCTTTGTCTTTGTGGGGAGGGGAAGCTTAAGTGTAAAAATGTAGACCCACTTATTCAAAGTTTTTACATTATTATTCATTTGTTTGAGTTTTTTATCCAGTGGAACCAAAACGGCACAACATCACAGCGATTACAGTGTAGTTTTATGATGTAAGCAAAACAAGTTTAACATATGTTTTTAATTTGGGTTCTCAAAGTAAACCTGAAGGACTTTGTGTGATTGCGAATGCCTCGGGTCATGCGAGGCAGCACTCCATCACTCTGATTGTTATTCAAACAGCCTTCTGAGACTACAGAGTTGTGTTTTGGCTTAGACCACACGGGATGTGTCACTGCAGGATGTTGTGGTATCCATTAGTGTGGACGATAAGTTAAGTTTGTGTCTCACTTTGCTCCAGGTTCAGTGCTGTCTGGAGTCCACCCAGCCGATTCCTGCTGCCCGGCTCCCCTACAGGGTGAAGCTGTCTGCTGGAAAACGCTATGCCTGGTGCGCTTGTGGCCACAGCAAGAAGCAGGTGAGGCTCAGGTTTCAGAGACATTTGGGGCTGGAGGGTCATCCGGGGTAAAAGCTAATGCAATACATCAATCATGTAGAGTTTCGCCTCATTTACTCCTGTTTACGTTCCCACCGGTCTGAAAGCCACCCTTTAAGAAGCACCATGCTGGTCGAGACTAACTGGTGTTTGGTGAGGTCCCAGTAACGTAAAGGACACTGGATTAACTCTAATCCATCTTCGGTGTCTGGGTTTTGTTCTTCCATTTTGGTGTGTCCAGGAAAAAAAAAATCATTACCTCTGGTTTACACGTGATCCTTTCCTTTATGATAAACACCTGACTGATGTTTAAACTCCATAAAAACCTAACCATGCAGAGATGCGGTCACCTCGATTTATCTGGTTTGAATTTGGCCCACCTCATCTTCTCAGG
This sequence comes from Etia nguti, assembly GCA_015106755.1. Classification (NCBI taxonomy): domain Eukaryota; kingdom Metazoa; phylum Chordata; class Actinopteri; order Cichliformes; family Cichlidae; genus Etia; species Etia nguti. Next base: position 5,086 of record VUQG01028395.1, on the reverse strand, counting down.
CACCTCTGGACCCCTCAGTGGGAGACCCTGTGACCTCTAACCTCACAGAGAGCAAACATCAACTTTTACTCAAAACTGACCTCAATTCTGTATGAGGGATCAGTGCTGGTGATGAAAACTGCTCACTAGCAACAACCAATTTCAGTCCACAGTTTCAAAGTGCTAATGCGGCGTGTCAGCTGAGGAGCGAGAGCAGGAGAACTTTCAGTCTGTCTTGTTGGCAGCTTATAGCTGGATTCATCCACCGTGATCGCTTACTGCAATACGTCTGTGGCACATGCATTCTGTCATTTTTAGGCTGATAAAAGTAAAAAAGTTTCAAGTCTGTGTCTTCATCCTGTTTTTCTCCTCTTCTTCAGCCTTTCTGCGACGGCACTCACACGACAAAAGCTCCGAGTATCTCTCCTTTTCGCTTCACCCCCGAGAAAGACAGGACAGTCCTGCTGTGTGCCTGTAAGCAAACCAAAAACGCTCCGTACTGCGACGGCTCGCACCTCAAAGTCATCTACCAGGATGCAGTGAAGTATCTGAAAGGCATCTTTAAATGATGTCTTCTTACAGGAAATGATGCATCATAATCATGTTATCCAACAGTTTTATCAGGTTAAAAAAAAATTATTTTTTTTTTATTATATTAAAATCATGTAATGCTGCTTTGTTTGTTTTGGGTAAATCAGATGGGTTTTTTTTGTTTTGTTTTGTTTTTTTTGTCATAAACTGCTTTTGTATAATAAACATTCAATACAAGTGTATATTCCATTAAAATGCTTTCATAACTTTGTGTTAATGTCACAATGACATCACCTGGGGCAACATTTCCAACACCTCCTGCCTGACTCCAGACCTCCTGAGTCGGAGCCTTAGAGGAGTTTCCACTAAAGTTTTGGTAACCTTTAAAAGTCCAGTGTGTTGGCTTTAAAATGTAATCTTTGTTTTAATCTCCTCCTGCCTACTCGTTGCTTTTTATCATGTGTATTATGTGTTTTGGTAAATCTGCTTTTGGTGCTGTCTGAATAAACATTATGAATGTTTTTCTTCTTTTTATGTAGGCCTTTGGAGACTCTTTTTTTCTTGTGTGAAGATCTTTAACTCCACTGGATTACTCATCGAACTGACCAATCACAATAGCTAATTTCACCAGTGCAGTATTCAATTTATCCAGTGTGGTACTGAGTCACAGTCAGATTACTGCTTTTGTCAGATAGAAACAGCATTGTATGTTAAATACTGTTTCTGTGTTGTTATTTGAGGTCAAATACAATAAACTTGACAAATACAATAATTTGCTTGTTTAGTATGAAATCTGACACTATGAAATAATTTTTAAAAAGGCAGATATATTCTATTTATCTATTTTGGCTTTCAGCTAATCCTCAAAATAAGAAAATAATCATATAATCAGTCAGCCTAGTTTATTCTATATTCAGCTTTGTTGACTATTTTGGGTATATCCACTTTGACCTGCACTCGGAAGTGTTTGTGTTGAAAGTACAATCATTAATATTTTGCCCTCTGATCCATTTTATTTGAAATATTATTTGTGAAGAGTATCATTATTATGATTTACTCCATAATTTTCAGTTAATCAGTGTGTTAGACCAGTTCAGCCAAAGGAAAGTTATCTCATAGTAAACCTTATTAAACACAGGAATATATAGTACTAATAGATATTATTTTTGGTCACATAGACGCTTCATATATTTTAGAAATTTCACATTTGTCTCACAACACAGGGTGTTTAGAGTGTGAATGATCAGTATTTGTCTAAGACAAGTGTGTGTGTGTGTGTGTGTGTGTGTTGATATTGTACCAAGAGTTTCCACATAAAGCTCTGAGTACAGTTGGAGACAGAGCACCTGCGCCCCATGAAGGCCTTTCTGTTTATTGCCACTTGTGTTTAAGTCATTTGTAAAGGCTTTACTTGTGGAAGGGCTTTCAAGTTTATTGAAACTGTATTTCAATAAGCTTTTTTCTGGAATCTGAAGCTGCATCTCCCTAGCAATAGTTTTAAAATTTTAGTTTAGAAACAGACTAGTTGCTCTTCAGCTCCAGGTTTTGACACAATTGTGTATTTCATGTAGAGTTTCTCTACATGATCTGCTGAACTATATTTTGCAAACAATTTATTTTATCTGACATTTTAAAATAAAATTTGCTATTATTTTATATTTATTGGTATCATTATTAGTTTAATTTTACATTGTCTAGTCTGCTTTTTACTTAAAAAATTAAAAGAAAAAAATTGTGAAAGAAAAAGGGGACAGCACTTTATTAATAGTAGTGTGTGTTTTTTAGAGCCTTTATTTTGTATATAGATTAAATTGATTGAATTTTTATTTTGAAAATGTTGAAAAAGTACAACAACATAGAATTAAAAAGAGACAAACAAACAAAGCAAAACAAAAGGAAAACGAGCAACCACAACTACAAATAATTTTCATGTTCAAAAAGGAGCAGGAAGAAGCATAAGCTTATTTAATCCCACCCCCTTTCCACTATCTAGTAATCAATAGACTACAGAAATACCTCCTTACAATTACATTATATGTTACGTGTATTTTATTAAAATTTATTAATTATATGTATGTATATGTATATATATATATACACACATATACACATATATACATATACACATATATATACACATATACACACATATATATATACATACACACACACACACACACACACACACATTCAATAACCCCAGTAACACCTCAAATTAATATTATTAATTAAATTGTGTTAGCCTTTTTCTCCTGTCCCTAAAGAAATGTAGTTGTTTGTATGTGTTATTGTTGTATTTTATCTTTTTCTGTGTGTTTCATTGAATCACAGAAAGATTTCATTCAAGAGAGTAAAAAAGACATCCTATTCTCTGCTATTTGTAAGATTTTGTTACATACTTACACCACATCTCATATTTTCAAAGCTTGTGGCTAATGAAATCTTAAAATATTGCTAAAATAATGTATAAATGTATACATTATGCTCTAATACTTAAATTTTGGCCGTTGTAGTCCTCCATACATCCACGTCTAAATCGGTTCCATTCAGTCTGCCCGGGGATTGGTTAAGCTACTAACACGTGACTCTTGAGGACGCTAGCAGCCTCAGTTAGCTGTCATGAGTCTTTCCGAGTTTGTGTTTCGCTTTTCTGTCTCCGTTGGACTCTTCTTGCTTGCGGTACTTGTTTCCAACGTTTGTCGCTTCTCGCGTGATTCTTAAATCTCGTCCGTTGCTGGTCAGCTGGTGTCAGAAGCTGGTCTTCCTTCAGCTGTCAGAGGAAACATGAACACGGTGGTGACCAAATTAGAGCCCAAATGGATCCGTTTCACCTTCAGGCATCCTTGGATAGCCGCTACGGCAGCCTCCAAGGTAACCGCTGCGCATGTCAGCCTCTGTAAATGTGATGCAGACTGCTGCTGCACTGTTAACGGGCCATTTGTTTTCACACACATAAAAAGTAATGCACTGGAGAAACTGTACCACATTTAAGTTAACTAACTCATCCACGAGCCAAGTTTGTATTTTTATTTTCCCCAAACTGGAAATAGAAAACAGATGTTTGACACTGCATCTCCTCCAGCTGCTTTAACGGTTGTTAGAGGCCTCATTGGTTAGATTTTCATTAGTGTAAGAATGCCTGTAGACTAACGTAGAAGAAATCACGTGGGGAACTGTAGGTTTAATATGAATTTTGAGCAGTATTGTATGTGCCCTCAAGGCCTGTAGCCTTCTATGAACTTCAGTAATATCTGTATGAGAGCTTGCTTGTTTATGTAAGTGGAGATTTTATAAGTGTGAATGCATAAATGAAACATGAAGGATAGCTGAAGCCAAGGCTGATGAGGAGGAAACAAACTAACATACACACACACACACACATTAGAAGGTATTCCTAATAAACTGGTCACTGAATGTATTTTAAAAGAAGTTTGCCTCATCCTAAGGTCAAGCTGTCCACACGTCCTCCTGAACCAGTCATCCCAGCTAAGAAGCCTTTCAAGGTGGAGCTGGTTGGTGGGAAGCGTTACTCGTGGTGCACCTGTGGGCACAGCAGGAAGCAGGTGAAGCCCTACACCAGGGGTGTCCAATTCCAGTCCTCAAGAGCTACCGTCCTGCAGCTTTTAGATGCATCCCTTTTCCGACACACCTGAATCAAATGAATGGCTTGTTAACAGGCCTTTGCCAAACTTGATGGCATGCTGCAGAGGCAATCCAACCATTTGATTCAGCCGTGTTGGAGTAGAGATGCATCTAAAAGCTGCAAGACAGTAGCTCTCAAGGACTGGAGTTGGACACTTATGCCCTACACAATCATTCACTTTCTTTTGTTGGTCAAATTCCAGGTTCACACTGGAGCCTATGGCAGCTTCATGGGTGTTTCTTTAATTCAGTCATTATCTCAACATTGTAAACCTAAACAAATGTTGCTTTGTTATATAAAGTTTTGTTTTTTGTTTTATAAATTAAGAAAAACTAAATGTACAATTTTAAAGACTGAAGTTTCAGATTATTTTCAGAGCTATTGGTTTCATAATTCTGAAACGATCCGATCCCTTTATAACGCTTACAGCTTTTTTTCTGTAGCATATAAAAATTAAAAACTTGTACCGTATTTTCCGCACTATAAGGCGCACTTAAAATCCTTTAATTTTCTCAAAAATCGTCAGTGCGCCTTATAATCTGGTGCGTCTTATCTATCAATTCTGGCTGTGTTTACTGACCTCGAACCGATTTTATGTGGTACACGGTGCTCAGAAATCTGTCAAAAAATGTTTTAGTAGGACTTTGCTAAGCTATGAAGCCGCACAGTTTGAGGGCTTGTCTGAGCATTACGGCTACCGCAGTCAGGAGCCTCGCGACCCATAGCAATCTGGGTCCAAAACTCCGTCCTCTTCAGGTCCCAAAGTCAAATGAACACTGCGGCACACTGAGAGTTAAAAACTGTGTAAATTCTTTCATCTTTAATAAAAATGATCAGCGTTGCTGCTTTACCAGGTGTAACAATTAAGTTTAACATCCAGGCATCCATGAAAACAGAATTTATTAAATTTAACAGGGTTAGAAGTTAGCAGGG
>VUQG01028388.1:7795-37423 GCA_015106755.1 Etia nguti | reverse complement strand
GTTGGTGATGACTCCACTCACTGGCCGTCCTGTAAATCGCTCTTTTATGGCCCTCATAATGATCCCCCAGCCAGCAATCTCGATTCCGTCGCACTGCAGATAGGAACCGCTGCTTCTGGCAGTCAACATGAGGGTGCTCAAGATGACTGGAGGAGGTGGCGGGAGACTGGAAAACACACATTGTGTGACTACACACTGGCACACACATACATATGTTCACATTCATAAAAATGCATGCCTTTTCACACCCCATCTACCTTAATCCCAACTTCCTGTGTAAAGGTCATGGAAAGCGCCGAAGGGTGGTGTTTTGACCTCACTCCAAGTTGGTGAGCTCCAACTGCGTGCAGTTGTGTATCATCGTCAGAGACAGACCAAGAGTGCCTTCATAGTTTTAGGCTTTTACATGATTTTGCATATACACGCATTGAACTGCTGGCAACAGCAATTAGCCTAGAATTTCCAAAAGTAATCTCACAACCCATAATTACTTGTCATATCCACTGAACTGGATTTTACACAGGAGAACGCACAGATGTAGTTTCCTTTAACAAAAGGCTTTCTATGATCTGTTTTGCCAAAAACAGTGCAAAATGTCATCATTTCTATAAATTGTTTAGATATTACACTTTAATAAATGCTTTAAACAATCTGAAATGTGGTTTATAGCCATACGTTAGCAAAGAAAATATACAAAAATTTACATGCAAATGAAATATAATGAATGCAAATGGATGGCTTTTACAAAGCTGTTGTTGTCTAGATATAGATCTCACCATATACATAAACAAGTTGTTTTTAGATTTCAATAACATTTTAGCTCAACAAAGTCTGTTGTATAACAGTTTAATGAACTTTACTGTTTGTGAATCCTAATTAGAGTCAGTGTCATTAAACATGACATGCAAACAGCAGGAAGAACAGATAAATGAAATGTCTCAATCTATAGCTCGCATCGTCAGCTATAAAAGCTGTACAATTAAAGATTTGTCTCTCTTTTAACATGCAAGTGAGCTTTGTATTCACTACAAAAGTCACTGAAAATTACATTACATGACACGAAATAGTAGAACAAAATATGTCACATTCAGAACAACTATTCAGATGAAATGTAATTACTGTACAAGCTGGCAAGTTTGTTTTTCTTTTGTTTCACCTATATTTATAAAAAACATACTGTTTGTGCTGCTGTCTGCACTCTCATGGACATTTTCACCTTTCTGCACTCCTTCCTGACTGAAGATGTGTAAATCTATTATATCCTATTTCTAAAAACAAAATGTACTATTAGCTGACAGTGACAAGTGGTGGAGGAAATTTTCAAACCACTAATTTAGGGAACATTATGGAAACACTTTCCTTGCACATAAAACTGTAGCAATGAAAAGTGCGTAAAGTATCGAAAATAAAAAGAATTATTTTGCAGAAAAATGTTCCCAAAAAAAACAGGTCTCTGAAAAAGCCGTTCACGAGGCCTCGGTTTAAAAAAGGTATATTCAAATAAATTAATCATTTCTGTTCAACTTCCCAGTTTTATTAGTTCTATTTATCTTCTCTACATGACATATGTTGGCCAAGGTGGTTAAACAAGACGATGCTCATCTGTTACAGTGATAAATCAATGATACTTGTTTGCCAGCTAGTGCTAGCTCTGTTTCCACACAGAGTGGTCTGCGCTTGTACTGTTTTGCCTTGTCTGCCAGCTTGCCTCACGCGCTGTTCTCCTATCAGTTTACCAGAGAGACCAAAGGTTTATCCACAATGTTCATGCGCAAAAACACCAGAAAAAAGCTGCTGGCCTCTTAGCTTGCTCACCCAAGTCATTGTGAACAGCAGATGGAGACAGCTACTCTTTCTTTTGAGTACAAAACAGCGGCGCTTTCAGCAACAATAGCCAGCTGCAGGTGCGAGATTACCATAATTTAAAAAATGGATGCAAACAGGTTAGGAGCTTTATGAGATGAAAAGCTGTGATATGTTTTAAGGTCTGTTAAAACATTATGTCTGTCTTTAGATTTAACAAGGCAAGCATTGCCTGCTTTGCTTTTCCTAATGGAACGCCGCTTATATATGTACAGTTTGGTCCACAAAGTTTTGGGTACTGACACAATTATTATTTTTCTTAGCTCCTTACAAAAAACAGATGTTGTGTACTCTCTAGCTCTTGCCACAATGCTCCTGACGTTTTAGGCCCCACAAGGCCAGATCTCCTTGACAGCACTGTGCCAATAGATGCGTTCAAGTATTTTTTTTCTGTGTCTTATGTTTATCTAATAAGCCAAGGAAAGTGTCAGTTTGCTGACACTAGTGGGCTTAAATGTCATTTTCGTTATCTTTGAGTAGATATTAGCACTTAGTAAAAATACAAGTTTAAATAATCTCAGAAAATTGTTGAAATTAATCTCATTGTGTAATAAAAATAACACCACATCTAAGACTAAATAAACCTCTCTCTCTCCCCCACCTGGATTCTTCTCCAATCCAACTTAAGCAGATATCAAACAGAAAATGCAGCATCTCTCCAGTGTGCATGTGACTGTCCTGTTTAATATTCCTGGCACGTCTGGTTGAGGGAGCAGTATTAAATTGGGATCAGGGAGATTAGAGTATAATATAGTTGACTATTAAAGGCTAGAAATGAGAGCCATGGGTTAGAGCCTGAGTAGGGTCCAGGAAGGCTCCATACCACCACAATTCCCTACCATAATTTTAAAAGTGCTCAAAGCACTCAGAGTAGAAAAGCACTACAGAAGTTCCAGTCGATTTACCGTTTATAGTCTATAGAATGAAAGTGAAAACTATGACTTCATGATAGCATTAAATATTAAGCAAAGAACCAGCCAAGAATCTGTTATTGTGAAAGTCAATTAGAGAATCAGAAAAACAAGTCATATTTATTAATAAGAAAGTATGAAACCAAAAGTTGTTTTATCTTCTGTGTGTGTGTGTGTGTATGTGTGTGTAAACATTAGTAAAATTGAAGAATTTGTAATCTGCACTGCCACTATTGTGTATTTGTGACTCCGTTCATAAGTCATGTGCAGAGCACAGCTTTGTCTGTGAGTGTGCTGCAGTGCTGTGTTTAAGGTTTTTCTTTTGGCATATTGTTGTATTGCTAGTGATGCATGAATGTCTCTGCCTTGCTAATGAGCAAAACAAATCTGGGTTTTCTTTGCCTTTCTCACTTTACTACTGGAACATGCTCAGCAAGGAGTAACATCACTCCCAGTGCAGTCTTTGAATCAGTCTGGACCTTCTCATCAAAACTCGTGGGTTGGCTCGCTATCCAGTTAACTGGAACTGTAGAATCTTTACTCTTTATAAAGAACCTTTGTGTCTGACTGCATTTGTTCTCACTCTGATTCAATTTACAATATACATAATTATCACGTTCGTACAATATAAATATTATATTGTACGAACGTGATAATTATATTGTACGAACGTGATAATTATGTATATTTTTTCAAACTGTCATAACATTGCTGATGACGCTTAAAATTATTTTTTTTGTAACTTGCATATTTTTTTATAAAGTTTCCTGAGTGATTGCTTGTTGTGGTATAAATCAAGAAAATACTATAAATAAAATACTAGAATACTCCAACAGATGTCTCCACCGAAAATCTTGCCACTTCAACAACAACGTTTAATTCTGATTGATCTCCGATTGATACATTTGCCTGTATGGTGCACAGAGTTGAATGGAATTAGAAAGTGTACTGCATCAGTTTTCACTATCATTGTGTCTTTATGAAACAAAAACTTATCCAATCAGTATTCATTTCAAAATTATACAGCCACATTCAGATTCTACATAAATGTGCTCAAACGTAAGAATTAAAGTTCCTCACTCCTAAATGTGGCTTTTAGCTCCAAGCAGTATTTATTATGCATGTAGTAAGTACGAGACACCATCAATCAAATCAATGCCTTTTTCGTATTTGAAAACAGTAAACACATCACCATTCTGCCACATGTATCTTGTACATCTAAAACCATGGGATACGAAAATAAAATATACCGTGTGTAAGCAGTTTTCAGGATTGTATAACTTGCTACACAAATGTTTTGTTATAATCCATATGTCTCCCCAAGTACCCCTGGAATCTAAGTGGGGCAAGTGGATATGTTCAATAACGTAACATGTCCTTGATACGGCAGCACGCTATAGACCCTTGTACAGTTTATCCAAATGTCATTCTCTGTGAAACACAGAATGGAACAATTTAGGTAACTCTCTGAAGCCCTGTGCTGTTACTGGACCATATCCTGTCCACTAGAAGTTCTTCACAGAGCTACCACACTGTTAAAAGTAGGACAAGGGCATGCGGAGTCCTTGGAGTACAGCTTATATCACAATATGTTTTCAATTCTTGTCCCTATTGACAAGTCTATTAATGTGTATGTATGTGCATATGTGGTATGGAGTGGCAATTAGTCCACGGTACCATGTACTAATTGCCATCTGAGTTAATTGGCCATGAGCCCAGGTCACACTGCTGCATACATCCTTTTTGGGCTACATTGTAACATGACCTGAGATGCCATATAATTACCATGTAACAATGTAAACTTGCTCGAAGAGCACATTGCAGAAAACTGTTGTGGCCATGCTGACTGTAGCTTAGAAGACAGGCTTGCAGACTGTAGACTGGAGCAGCCAGATATTGATTCTCCAACCTTACATTTAAGAAGACCTGCTCTAAGTATCCTCCGGTAAGATACTGAACCCCAAGTTGCTCTCTGATGCATTCATCAGAGTGTGAACATTAGAAAACACTTAGGGGTAGAAAAAAAAATCTATGTGTCAATGATGCAAGTTGTATAAAGTGCTTTGAATGCTCGAGTAGAAAAGCACTATATAAGAACCAGACGATTTAGTCTTTTGTAGAACCAGTTACAGATTGAAATGGAGGCTAAAATAGTACAAGCCTAACTACTATCATTGCTTTTGTCACCTGTTGAAGTTCAAGCTCTGGCTGCTTGACTACGGTCAGGACAGACTCAGCTTTAACATCACTCTCTGCGCTTTAGTTGCGTTAGTGTTGTATGTGCAGATCGCTAAGTGCTTGCTCTTAGGGGGTCGTGTGTTGGGGTTTTCTCTGTATTATTGTACGGTCTTATAACCAATATACAATATAACCAACCATTTAGAGATCTACAGTCTAACCAATCTAAAAGGATTTCACAGATCATATGACTATTCTTACACAGAAAATGAACCACCTACTCCAGCGATGTTATCAAATGCTGATTAAAAATCTGTGAAGAACATGAAAAAACATACAAGTACACACTGTTGTAAATAGGACAAAAGGTGAATGCCGATAATAAAATAAACATTTTAATTTCAGTTCGTCACTGCTTCTACTATCAGTGTCGCTGTTTATTTCAAAAGTGATGCTGCACATTAGAACTATGCCACTTTAAAATGGATCCATTTAAACGTGAAAGCATACTGTCCCATTGCGTAATAAAGAAGACGTGCAAATCGCTTTAGCTTTTTTGCAGATCAAAGTGAAATTTTAGTGATTGAACAGGTATTTCGACACAGTTTGCACTTAATTCAGTAGTTTTAGTAAGGTACAGCTTAACAAGCTGCACATATAAAACATATTTCCCCAGCTGAGAAAAGCATCACTGAAAATGTGATACTATCAGCTGATTGTAAACCAAATTTTGAAACATAACCTGAGGTCTGTAAGAAGTGGTGTTCAAAGGTTTGAGAGTAAAGATTAAATATAAAAACAAAATTCAAACATAGGCTTAGCCTATGTCCAAATCTGATATGAGGTCAGCAAGTACAACGTAGGTGCTGCCAATAGAAAAAAACTCTAAGAATCCATATTTGTTACTGATGGTCATTAGAGAAACACAAAAAGTTGTTTCTGCAGATGCAACTGAAAAACTTTAGACCCTCCTACGCTCCCTGCAGAGGTCTGAGGGGTCTTTTAGAAATTGTAATGCTACCCTGCCTCTCGCCCTGAGACAGCTGGGACAGACAACCCTGAAAAGGATAAGCGGAAGCGAATGGATGGATGGATGGATGGATGGATGGAAAATATACACCCAGTGTTACTCGATCAATATCAAGTCAATCTGATTTTGCAGTAATAGTCGTTTAAAATTCCTTATATGAGCCAATTTTTGTAGGGTGCTATTACAAAGTAACTTTCTGTTTCCGTGGACCGCTTTAGATTAATCGTATGCACCCTCACAGTGTTATCCACTCAATATGAAATCATATTTCAAATTTTATATTGAATAGCACTTTGAAATTACCTCTATATGCTATAAGCTAGGAAAACTAGCCCAACTTCCTGTTTACACAAACTAATTTTGCTTTAGATCAACAGTATAAACCCTCACAGTGGTACTCAGTCAAATTCAAATCAGAGCAAGACTTCTTGACTCTGGACTAGGGCTGTTATGTCTGTGACAAAACCCTGTAACTCATCTTTGTATGAGGCATAACAAAAGAGTTTGAGATTATGGAGGAGCTGGCAGTAGTGCACTCAATGAAAGGGATTATAACAGCGAGTGATTTATTTTGTGGGACATGGGACTGAATTGGGACAAACTGGAAGGTGTTACAACTGATAGTTGTCCACATTCTGACTGGGAAAATGTCTTTATCAAGCTGATGTAAGATAAAGTGACTGAAATTCACACAAACTGAATTTTTGAATTGTATTATGTGGGAAGTCTTGTGTAAGTCGGTTCTAAAATTAAACCATGCTGTTGATGTTGTAACTAAAACAGTTAACTTCATCAGGGCAAAAGCAATGAATCACAGACAGTTTGTTGCAGTTTGGAGGGGCGTGAGAACGAACACGGTGACATAGGCTACCACACAGCTGTCATGTGGCTAAGCCTGGAGTAGTTGAAGTACAAGCAAAATAGCAGTAGCACCTTGTTTAAAGTTAAAAGTCTAAAATTTTTGCAATTTTTCCATGTTTTCGCATAATTGCAAAAGGTTCCTTCCTGTTAAAAGGGGTTTTTTCCATTCCACTATCACCAAGTGCTTGCTTAGAGGGGGTTATTTATTTGTTGGGATTTTCGCTCTATTATTATAGGATCTTTACCTTACAATATAAAGTGCCTTGTGGTGATTGTTGGTGTGATTTGGCACTATATAGGTAAAATTTAGTTGAAATTTAATTGAATGATGGATTAAGTGAAGAGTAGAGTTGGTTTTTTTATGTACAGTTAAGACTTCCTTCACAACTAGAGTGGTAGAAAAGAAAGACTGTCTCTTCAGCACTGACTTCACCTTCAAGCAACTATATTGATCTTTATATAAAGACTCTGTTCACAGCAGAAAACATAATATTAACAATTTTAGAAACTGACACCTGCTGTGCCTCTTTTTATCTTTTTTCCTCAGGCATCCATTGTTTCCCCTGCTGGCATTGCTGTTTGAGAAATGTGAACAGGCCACACAGGGATCTGAATGCATCACATCAGCCAGCTTTGATGTGGACATAGAAAACTTTGTGCACCAGCAGGAACGAGAACATAAGCCCTTCTTTAGCGAAGATCCAGAATTGGACAACTTGGTAAGTCAACATATCACATCATATCAAATTAACACACAGCATGACTGTGAGATATATACAGTCATTTACAAACGTTTTGCACCATCCTTCATTTCTGCCCATCAGCGATACATCCAACCATAGCAAAGTCATCTGAAAATCGCTGTAGGTGGCATGACTTTGATCTTTACTTGAAGGCTGAAGTATAGAGGAAAGATGACGAGACAGTAACTGTGATGCTCGTGTGCTGTATGTCTTTGAATGCAGTGTACAGCAGATGAACAGTATCTGAAAGTCATATTCTTTACCTCTCCCAGGACCTGGGAGATGCATCGGGCCCTTTGGTTGAGAGGTAAATAGTCAGTGTCTAGTGTTAGGGGACAGGAGGGGAGTAACATACACGAGCCCTCACACGAAAACTGGGTAAAATAAAGGTTTTATTGCAAACTTCAAACAGAAAACCGACAGGGCTGTTCAACAGACCACTGGGCAACCAATTAACCTGTAATGCATTAACACAGACGAAAGTAAAAGCTAAGGGTTAACTAAGGCAAGCTAGTATCACAAAACTCTAATACAGCTAAGTTCAACCACATAGCGAGGCTAAGAAACAAAGTTCAATACTATGAACAGGGTTTAACAAACAAAGTGCAAAGAGGGAGGCACGAAGGGCAAACTGCATGTTCAGTCCTAAGCAGCAGCCACTGAGTGAAGGATCTCCAGCCTTTTGTAGCCACAGGTGAGTACAATCAACCACTCATTGCTTCCTGGAGCACCACAGGATCCCAGGCAGCCAATTGTCTATGAGGGTTGACACACTGCAATCTGCATACAGGAGGGCTGGCACAAGTCTCCAGTTAGCCAATCTTTAGCGAGTCATGGCACTCTTGGAGTTGCTTGAAGAGAAAGGCGGTCTCACTCCCTCCGAGGCCCAGGGCCGTAACACCCCTCCCCTAAATTACAAAACCAGGTTTTGTATACACAGACTTCACAGTTCATAACAGAAAATAAAACAAGTCATACTCACAACCTGGACAGGCTTTAAAACCTGGAGAACTATTCCTTAAGTACAAGAAAGATTGCCAAAGACAGTTCAAGCTGTGTTGAAGAGTGAAGGTTGTCATTCCAAATATTAATTTTCAAGCTCACTATATTTGTACAAAGTCTGTTTTTGCCTCATATACTGTACTTCCATATACAGTATTTTTGCATGTTCAATAATCACTATACATTCTTACTGTTTTCCTCTCTAAATTAAAGCTAAATGTAAGCCTGAAGTATTTTGAGATTCTCTTAAAAGACATTAGTATTTTTATGTTGTCTAAGGTAGTACTTTGCTTCTGGTGACTTTTATATTTTTATATATATATTTATATATATTAAATTGCTGATCCAATAGAATGTATAAGGTAGGCTGTTGGAGTCTCTGATTACTTGCTGATAAACTTTTCTCAGTTTCAATATTGGACTTTTTATACACAAAATAATTGTGTCATGCCGTTAAACTAACACAGTGTTTCAACATTACAGACTAATGTTAGCGTTCTATTATAAGCCAGTTGCTAGCTGCTATTTTAATAATAACAGATGGCTAAGGTTGCTATCAGGTAATTGCTAATAGTTTAAAAAGCTAACATTAGTGTGTATGCCAGTCAGGTGAACATTTAGGCTTTCTAATACTTTAATATTGTTCAAATGGGAGATTTAGTGACCTCTCAAAATTTCTCACAAGATATTCACTGTTGTAAACATCAACAGCTGCTGATGAGGGGAAGGGCAGTGTGCCTGCTGTGTGAAGTTGTGTGTCTGAAGATGGCACTGTTGGTGCTGATGCTCTTGCAAATTAATATATAACAGTAATTAATAAATAAAGTAATGCAGTAATTTCTAGTATTTATTGCCTTCTGAATACTGTTTTTTTAACATCCTTATATTTTTATATACAGCTATAACTGCAGTAGCCCTAACAGGTCATGCACTGCATGTACTGCAACTTAGGGAAAGATGCTCACAATAAAGGTTGAGTAAAGCACAATGGAAGTAAAAAGAAAAACTCTTTAAAAAGTTCACAAAACACAACAGAGGTGATGTAAAGAAGAGAAAAATAAAAAACCTATAATAAACATACAGCTACAGTATTATATGAACCATGTGATAGAACACACATTAACTGCAACTTTTTCTCCCTCACAACACTGAAGAGTCCTGCACTTCTTTTAAGCATGTCTCAGTGCAATCCTCCACATACTTTAGTCACTTCCACAGATATTCTGTCTTGTTGTGTTTTGTGATCTTTTGTATGGATAGCCTGTGAAATATTTTTGAATTTACCCATTTCTTTTCCTTTTAAATAGAGTGCAGACTGATGCCATAACCAAGGTTTTTTTTATTTAACTAAAATAAAAATCATACTAACTGAAATGATTTTGTGAAAACGAAGTAAAATAAAATAAAAATAAAGAGAAAAAATTCTCAGTTTTACTATCTGTTAGTTTGGTAAAAATTGTATTGCAGCTTCCCTGATGAGGCATTAATATGTGTGTTTATTGAGACTTTAATGACTACAAGACTGAGTCAGCTACTTTAAAAATGTATGTGTTTTTATGTAAGACCTGTACTGGTTTTCTAAATCATACAATACAAATTAAAAGACTCAAACTGAAACCAAAACTAATAAAAACTTCACTAAAACTAGATATTTTCAAGCAATAACTACATACTCTTTTGGTCTTCCTACTCTGTTCCTGAACCTCTTTTTTGTAACATAAATCTTAAAAGACGAGGCTCTGTGTTGTCTGCAGTGAATCCCATTTTTGCTATTCCTAAGTATTCACTCCTTTTTAAAGTAATTTCCCCATCTTCTCTGTGCATAACAGCTAGAAATAATTACAAATTAAGAGAAGGAGGAAGCTGATAATCTTCTCTGACAAGAGAGGGGGAGGAATTGAAGCCAGACAGTCACAAAGACACAGACAAGAATTAGGGAAAAAAAGTGCACTCTTCTCATTACAATACTTGGGATGGCAGACTGACAAGTGCTGAACAGTCAATTAACCCTGCATCTGTGTGTTTTATGAGGTAATGGGAATAGGCGTCTCTGCCAGAGGACACTAACTCTTCCATAGGGCAGTAATGCTACGCTGGGCCTGACTGGCTGCGATGAGGACAAGAGTTACTGGTCCCTTGATTAAGCAAGTGCAGTTTAATTAGCTGATTTATCTCCTCCTTGGCCAAGCGCTTTTCTGACCATTCTGTTGACCTTGGGTGGCAACTTTGAAGGTGTGCCATTTTGTGTCACACAGAGTGGAGAAAGGCCAGGCAGTCGATGATATATATTGTCAGTGATTCCTGTTGTCACTTCAGCCAAATCTGTTAAACCAAATTTCACTCAATGACAGATCATAACTTAGTAAAAAAACAAAACAAAACAAAAAAATATGTTTCTGATTTCTTGTCAGTAGCTGTCAGCAGTTTATCCTTTAATAGGGTGTTCCTTAGCAACACAACTGCAACGAATTGGGGTTGTTGAATATTAGACACTGGTCTGTTGAAAACTGTGTAAATGGCTTTCAAAGTCTTATACTTCTTATAGAAGGGTTAGGGTTGCTTTACAAAGCATACAGTATTTCTATTTGCATAAATTAATATAATTATTAAAAAACAGAAATTAGCAGGGTCGATATTATGAGTCACCTGAAAAACTAAGTACCAACCACTCTGCACTGTGGTGCAGTGATGCGCTTTAAATTTGTAATGCTGTAAAATCAAGTTAAACCTGAGGGTAATCTTCCAAATCATAAAAAATGTAACAACTTCAGCAAGGGTTTGAGCTGTCACCTGACAAGGAAAACAAAAAAACAAACAAAATCAGTTCACAGTTGAGTAAATAATTGTTGTTCACAAAGGAGGAGATGGATGTACAAAGTTATCACAGCATTTCCAAGTGCCAAGGATTGGAGTCAGATGTATGATCAAGAAATTACAGACCAAGCCTGACAGAGGTAGGAAGTGAAATAATTTAAAGAGTCTGAAAAAAAATAGTGAGATGTATATAAAGACTCCAAAACAACTGCCAAAGACACTGGTGAATGCCTTAGCCAGGAAATGTAATCTTAAAGAGCACAGTCACTATAACCCTGCATAGGAATGTACTGCGAAGTCGCAGACCACAGTATGCTAAGGATAGCCCTGAGATACCGGTGCATGTCTTGGTAAAATGACAAGAAGGGTTTTTTCCCCACATATGTGTAAATACAGTTCATTTGTTTGGGGAGGTATTTTTTAGAAACCGGGACTGAGAAGCGAGAACAATATAAATTTTAACATGGCAGATTGTTTGCTAATCTAATGAGAACAAAACTTTGACAGCCTTAACACATACACTTCACTCATTCACTACTGTGATGATGAAAAAAAGCCGTGTCTGTATTTTAACGTACAAACCTTTGTAGTCCACAGACATTGAGTGGAGAGGCTCCAGATGTTTTTCAGTTTGTTTTACTGAATGTGATGCACTTCCCAAATGTTAGTCACTCAGACCCCCTGTGGGTTTTCCGTATTAAGGATTTTTGATCTGTTGCCTGGACTCGGTTTTTTAAAGACAGAAAAAATGGCATCACCCAGCATTACGGATGGGTACCAGAAGTTAAAAGATTACAACAAGGAACCGGAAGATTTCTGTTTATTCCGAAATGTATAAATATATATATATGGATCAGTGATGCAGGTCAGTCAGCAGTCTGTGTCTGTAAATACCATGATTTTTGATTTTGACATTAGACGATACAGATCTTTGTAACATAAGTGGCAATAAAACCAAATACCAGCAATATCCGTGAGAGCAACATCAAACGTATTCTTCTGTTCATGGCTGTTAAACTGGTATTTTAAAGGTAAGACAATCACCAAAAGTCATCAGTGTTTTAGAAGGTGAATGTGATCTGTTTCATATTTTGTCTTTGCTGCTCTCAGATGGTAAAGGCCATTCAGGTGTTGCGAATCCACCTACTCGAACTAGAGAAGGTCAATGAGCTTTGTAAGGACTTCTGCAACCGTTACATCACTTGTCTCAAGACCAAGATGCACAGCGACAACCTCCTCCGTAATGACCTCGGAGGGCCCTATTCTCCGTCACACACCAGTCTCAGCATGCAGCAGGTCAGTGATGGACCCACTGTGGAGCTTAGAGTTCCTAAACGGTACCCTAGCGTAATAATGCAGTAATGTAGGGTTTCCCTTGATACGCCATTCATCACCAGGTAAATTTTGCTGTTGGTTATCACACACAAGCACTAGCTCTCCCCCCCTTAGAGTTGCTCACCAGTGTCTCCCTCTGTTATCCCCCAGGAACTAATTCAGACCTCCTCTCCATCCATGACCTCTGTCTCCAGCTCTGTTAACCCTTCAGGGATTGTGGTGCCTGCTGGAGGGCTGCAACAGGGGAATGTCGCCATGACCACCATCAACTCTCAAGTGGTCTCGGGTAAGCGTGCCATTTCACATGAGCACTATAAAACAAAATGGGCCTGACACTATGGACCTTTTTTTACATGTGGATCTATGACCCAATGTGTGAGGAAGAGGAGCTACAAAAACCATGTAAATTATTTAACAAACTACCACCTCTGAAAAGGGTCTCCATAAATTTTGGAACAGTCAGTGACACAGAGCTAATGATAAATAAATAAAATCATATAGGTGGTTCTGTTGTTTTCTGCACACTGAACTGAATCTTAGTCCAGTCATTCTCAACACTTTCTCTCTCATTCTGATCAGAGCAAATATATGACACCAGCTATCCAAAGCACCGTTGCCTGACTTTTAATAAATATTTTAATCATATTCAAATGAATACTTTTCTAATTATTTGTATTGTATTTATCAGTTTGACTTTGATCTTTTCTCTCTGCGTCTTTTTGTGGTTCTCACTATAAAGCATTTTCTAATATAAAACTCAATTGTTTGTTGAGCACAATGCCAAATAAAAATGGTCATTAGCATGTTTTTGATCAATCAGTATACACGCAGTACACACCATTTATATGTCATTAGGTACATGTTTGTGGGTGTGTTTTGTATAGCTGGTATCAGAGGGTCATGATAAGTATCCATCACAGAGAGCTTGGCTGGCAGGTTCTTATAATGTCAAGCCTGTACAGTGAAATGTTAATCCTGCCCTCTGGAAAACCCTTTTAACCCAAAATAAATCAATGTCTCTGCCTTTGATCACGACACACTGAAGAGCTCAAACAGACTGTGATAAGAGTGTCTTGATCAAGGCTAATTAAGCCAGCAGCAAAAACACGCTCCTCCTTCTCCTTGTTCTCTGTGTTTTTTTCTGGGTTAAAGGGCAGTGATGCACTTTGAATTTATCATTTAGTCTCTTGTTTGCTGTGTTTTTGATTGCAAGGCTGACAAGTAGTTAATAAGCTTTGGTGCTAGTGTAGGATCTGGCTTCTAGTAGCTGCTGAAGACACTTGATACTCATAGCAGCAAATTATCCCCTCAGGTGGGACCCTGTACCAGCCAGTTGCCATGGTGACATCGCAAGGGCAAGTGTTAACTCAGGCGCTGCCTCCGGGAACCATTCAGATCCAGAACTCACAGGTAAAGCTGTCTGAACCACAGTGCTTTCTGGCCAATGTTGTCACTCCTCCTTGTGCCCTCACCACCTATGGTCTCAATTTGTTCTTTACATCTCTCAGACCTCCCCGGTGGGCCTTTTCATTGTCTGTCTGAACACAGCCCCCTGCTGCCAAACAAAATGGAAATTGTTTATTCCCCTGATGTTTGGGGAGCCTTGGTGATACCGTGCCACTGCAGATGAAAATCACACGAGTACTTGTATCAGTTAAAGACAAATTTGTGGATGATGTGATTTAGGTAGATTCGAGAAATAAATCCCAAATGTCATACAAAAGACTAATTCATGTACTCATTCGTTTTTCATTATTCAAAAACAGAAAATATTAGGATCACAAATGTTTTATCGCCAAAGGGTTTAGAATGGTTAAACTCATATAAGTGACTGAAATTTATTTTTTATTGCACAAGGAGAGATTTGTGGTTTTTGTATTTTAGTTCAATTTAGAGTGTTAAAAAGCTTCTAGAATTGTTTAGGTTAGTTGGGACGTTTGCTGTATCTCTCCTCTGTGACTGTCGGTTTGTCGTAAATATGACGATACTTATTTTAGAGAATCATTACTTTTAGCTGAAGGCTTCAACATTCAAAAGAAGGCTCTGTTGACTCAGGCGTCAATCACAAAAACTGATAATACAACAGATTGTTAATCCACACAGTAATACTGATGAGTATCATATTAAAATTGAAGCTTGCTGTCATGCACAGTAAATAACATAAGAATTATAAGGACAAAATATAGCAAAACTGTATGTTTAGGACAAAAAGCCTTTCAATTAATAGATGAAGTATTTTATACAAGAAGGGCTCATTGCAAATGTATATTATAGGTTCCTTTGTGTTTGTGTTAGAGTTATCTTATTTTTTAGGCTTATTTAAAACATATTATTTAAAAACTTGTTTTTTACCCTGATGATTTTTTTTAAAAATTTTAATTTGCCAAAGCTTTAATCTCTTTAGACTCTTCTGCGTGCACCTTGGAAGTAGGTTTAGTCTACAAGTTCCATTTTACTATAAAGTGTACAGTTCTTTTTTCTAAACACTTATTATCTACCTCACATTGAATCAGTAATGTGATAATTGTATTTTTTTACAAGTTGGAAGGCCTGAAGAAATTGTTCAAGTGTGAAACAGCTGTACAAGTTCAACAACCATACCCAAATGCCTAAATGCACTGAGTTGCTGCCACTGAGTGTTTGGCTGACTAGATATTTGCTTTGACAATTTAACAATGATTTCTCTTTTTAGTCTCTGTAGTCTCAGCCCTCACCGTAGCATTTGAATCAACACATCATTCTGAGAAAGGAGGATCCTAACATTTGCCGGTAATATATTACTGTTCTTAAATTCAAAGCAACAATTAGAGAACAGGCAAAGAGAGAAAACAGGCAAGACCTGGAGGCAAAATAACAAAGTGGTTTCAAGAAACGTACCAAAATAAGACAGAATGTAATAACAACTGCAAAAATAGACAGGGAAGCACATAATATACAAGAAAAAATACAGAGAGGCACAAAAAATTAACCAAAGTAAAGTTATAAACAAAGCAGACAGTATGACAGTATTACTACTACTACTACTACTAATGACACGGACTACTATGTCTATGAAAGGTTTCTTAGTAGCCTTCAGTATCAGCCTTCCTACAAGCTGGCAAATTAGTCATACTGTACAAAATTCTGTCTTCTCTAAGACTTTTGAAGTAGTCTCCGTATACGCAAAAAATACCTTATCATCATAATTTGACTGTGGGATCGATAACCAGCTACTTATTTTTGGGTGGTTTAGGTAGGAGAGGACTATCACCATTTAAAACCTTTATGACTTTTCTTCTGTTATGCAAAGGCTCACCTCTGTTGGGAAAGAGTACAAAGGCTCCTCTAAAAGCATAGAGCATCAGGCACTTGAACCCTTCTTAGGTCTATGTGCAAGATGCAGGATCTCCACAGAATCATGATGTCTTTGTTTTGTTCTCTTCAATGGACGCACAAGGAGTCTGCCCTGGATAACTGGCACTGACTCATTAAGAGACAGTCACAACAAAGACCTAAGACACCAACAGCTGAAGAACAGACAAAATATACTGTATGAAAGTTGGATGAACATAAAAGCATACAAAAAAATGTGGTTTCTTAATAAATTGTTTTTCTGGCATTAGCAGTAATCTAACCTTGATTGTTACTGATTATTGAAGAAAATAGAGTTGTGGATGTAAGAGGCTATAACGATCTGTATGAACAGCAGTTTAATTATTACAAATTCATTGTGTTTGGAATTTAAACTTCACTTTAACAATCTCCGCCCACTCTGTTTTTGTGGATATTTCAAACAAATTTATCACTAAGGACGGCTCCATGCTAGAACCAAGGCTCCAAGCAGAGCCAATCAACAGGCTGTACACTTGTCTTTACATCTAAATAGGGGGAAAAGAAAAGAAATGGGGCAGAGGAATTTAACAGTGTTCTGTGTTGGTTTGAAGAGCGGCTCAGTTTCATGTAATTCTGTGACAGTAACAGTGACCCAGCTGGTGCCGAGTTCTACATGCGTGCTGGGAATTGAACACAACCCCGTCGCCACTTTGCCGACAAGCCCCGAGTAATCACACTCTGAGGCTCGGTGCTGCCAATTAATTTAACCTCGCCTTCTCCTGGAACACACACGCTCCCAGGACAGAAGGAGCCACGTGACGCACAGCTGCAACTGTAATGAGTCTTGTTTTGTGTTCGGGAGAATGAGGGGGGATCTTTGTGAATGTCTATTTATGGGCATTATGTGGGTTGTAGGTGGGTGAGGGTCAGCATCTCTGTGTCTGTGAATTCTTTCCACACTATTCTGTGTGGAACCTAATAATAGTGGAGCCTAATGATTTCCCTCCAACAAAATATACAACTTACATGCAACTAGAGGACCAATGAGGGGACCTAGTCAGGAGGATTTAACCCACTAAGCCCTATGGTCTTTTAGATTTAATAATAGAAAAAAATAAGTAATGTCCCATTTATTTACAAAATATACTCTATCGTGGAGACTGAAATGGCACCAAATAGTAGGAATGAATGATACTAGGAAAATGGTTGGCTGATTTCTTGGCACTAACCTACCTTTCAGGCACAGTCCACACGATTTCAGTAGGGTTAAGGTCAGAGTTTTGGGCAGGCCATTACAGAGGTTTAATGTTAGCTACTGCATGTATTCCATAACCTGTTTTGATCTATGTTTAGCATTAGAAAAGCCAACTGTGCCCAAGTTTCAACAATCTAGCTGTTCATTTGGGGGTGAAGTTTAGAATTTGGAGGTAGTCCTAGTACCTCTTTATTCCATATGCTTTGTGCAATATACCAGGAGCACTAGCAGCAAAATAGCCCCAGAGCAATGATCAATCATTTTTGCTCTGGGGAAATCATTCACGGTCTACAATGACGCGGATGTTACAGTTATCTTAGAATCTCCAGTTGTTTAGAAATGACTCCAGGAGGCCTTCCAACTTGTGTAAATCTACAATTCTCATTCTTCACGGAGTGCCTTGGAATTTTCCATTGTTCTGAGTATTGGTCAATCTAGTGAGTGCTGTCAAATAAATCCCTTTTATGCTGGCAAAAATGTTATGATGTCATCAGACCTTGGCCTTGTTAAGTTAAAATACACTGTAGAACCCTCAGCACCACTTATTAAAAGATTTAAGTGAATGTATGTAAACGTTTGAGCCTAAAATGTTGACCCTGTGTAAACTAGCGAAAATCAAATACTTGTTTTTTATATGCTGTGCAGTCATCCTGCAAAAAAAATTATTATTAAATAAATTATTAAAAAGCCCCAAATTACAAAACAAAATTATTCATGCTTTAATTAAAACTAGCGAATTAGTTATAATTAATTAGAACATAATAACAAAGAATATCACTAGATTTTTTTCCTTTACTATGTAATAAGCCATGTACAAACTTTATTTTAACCGTGACTGTAATAAAAACAATTTCTTTAAATCAAAGTGTCACCAAATAGCAAACCTAAATGTTCTTACAACAATTAAAAATATTTGCAGTTAGTTGTCTCAGCCAGACATGAACTCACACACTCACACACATCCATATGTACACTGCAGGCTGTCAAAGACTGTCAATAGCCTGAAAGCATCTCGTTCTTCAGCACTCACACTCCAAACAGTAACATCTGAATAATGATTTCTCACTGAACACAAAGGCTGGTGTACTACAGGTCAACACAAGTGAAAATCCAAGCAAACACAGGCCCACTCTGCATCAGCTTCTCTCTAACTCACCAACACCAAACTGTGAAACTCAAAGTCCAAGCACCACACAAATAACAGACTAGTCACGGGTACTGCTTCTTTATATTTTAAGTATCATTACTCAAATTCAGTTACCATGGTGACACTTGAGGAGGTGTTTCTGCCCTTGCCATAGGAAAAAAAAGGTAATTGGTAGTCTGAGTTTGTTTCCGTGGCAACACTAACTAAGCCCTATGGTCTTTTCCTTTTTTCTTTTCTTCCTCTTTCTTTCCTTTCTGTTCTCTGTGAATAAAGGTAAATGTGGACCTGTCCTCCTTGTTGGACAGTGAAGACAAGAAGTCTAAGAATAAGAGGGGAGTCCTGCCCAAACACGCCACCAACATCATGCGCTCCTGGCTCTTCCAGCATCTCATGGTGAGGCACAGGCAGACATTTACACTGTGTTTGAGGGCAAGACTTTTCAGTGTTTAACATAATTATGGAGCGGCACATTCCATTTTAACAGCTGGAAACTGCTTGAAAACTGAAATGTCGTTTCCTACTTTTTGCAGCACCCATATCCAACAGAAGATGAGAAAAGACAGATTGCAGCACAAACAAGTCTGACCCTCTTGCAAGTAAACAACTGGTAAGATTCTGTAACCCAAAAAAGGCCCCATGTGCATGTGTGCTTCATATTCTTATTAAAAATGTGAGACAAAGTTTTCTTTAGACATAGACATAAATATACACTTTATTAATCCCACACAAGGGAAATTCATTTGGCGTAGCAGCACAAGTGACAGAAAGAAAAAGTGAATTAGAGATATTTTAGAAAATTATTCATAGAAATATATGAAAAATTGTGTACAAAAAAGGCAAAATGTTATTATATGCACGAATAGTTACTATATACAGCAAAATACACAGAGATATTTACATATATATCCTGTGTGGGTATTATATAGTCTGACTGCTGTCAAGATGCAGGACTTGTGACAGTGATCTGTCCTACTGCTGAGGGAACTGTTCATGGTCCCCACAGTCTTTTCCGGGGGGCTTAGAAGTGTTGTCCATAATGGACATCCTCCTCTCACCCACTTCCTCTGTGGAGTCTAGCGCACTGGCTCACTTCACCAGTGTGTTAATCCATTTACCGTCCCTCTCCATGATGCCACCTCCCTAGCAGACAACCACATAAAAGATTGCAGTTGCAATCTTAAAAGGTCATAAAAGGTCCTACATACCCTAAAAGACCTCAGCCTGCACAGCAGATAGAGCCAACTTTGGCCCTTCTTGTACAGAGCATGAATGTTAAGCTTTAAATTGAACTTGACTATGCTGGCATATCTGAGTGTATCATTGATACTGTGGCGCCATCTCCTGTGTGTATACACCAAGTACATGTGGAACAACCTTTTCTGTGCTGCCATTATTAGGGGCTTTGTGCTGTCTTTCAGTCCAGCTTTGTCCACAAGTAGGATTTCTCAGTGTCAGCCACTTCTTCTGTCTTCCGGTGGTACCGTGTAGGGTCTTTCCGTATACACACACACACACACACACACACACACACACATATATATATATATAACAATTTGATACAAAATGCATTCAACATTTTCACTGGGGTATGTTTTAAGAATAAAAGTTCGGACTCAAGTATGTCCAAATCATAATATTTTGAAATGTTGATGGTCATATTCGATGTTTTGTATGTACTTGCTTTTCATTTTATGTCTTCCTTAAATCTCGGTACTTTTTAGTAGAACAAATAAGATAGATATATTATAGACATGCAGAGTAATCAAGCTGGATTTGTAGGTGTTATTTTTCCTAACATGACTTTTTTTGGTCTTTTCACAGGTTCATCAATGCTCGTCGACGTATCCTTCAACCTATGTTAGATGCCAGTAACCCTGACCCAGCTCCTAAAGCAAAGAAGATGAAGTCCCAGCATCGTCCAACACAGCGCTTTTGGCCCGACTCTATTGTGGCTGGTGTATTGCAGACGCACAGATCTCAGACAGGAAGCAACTCAGACAGTATGCCAACAGTTACATTTTCCAAGAAAACAATAGCAAACAGTTTTCTTTGGGCATTAAATAATCCTTTTCTTCTTAAATGTTCTTTCATGTGTTCTCTTGATTTAAAAGTAGATTGCTTTTTGAGGTTTTGTTTAAAAGAAGAAAAGGATATTGTACTCATAAATATACATTGATCAGTGTGTAATTATATCTTCCTACAAATTGATGGATTCTGCTAAACTTAGAATTAATCTATTAAAAAATATGTAGGAGTGGACACTGGTTTGTGGAAGCCACCGTGTTGGCCTAACTCTTAAATACAGTGTCCAAAATGGACTTTGCCGTTAAGCCTAATTGCAATCTATGTATGTGGCCAGCGCTTGTTGTGTAAAGTGCTTTGAGTGCTCCAAGTGAGAAGAAAAGTGCTATATAAGAACCAGTCCATTTACCATTTACCAGCCATAGATGTAGTACACATTACTTTTAATTTAAAGATCACAAATAGGTATTTCTAGCTATACATGACCATTTAAAATTTGTACATGTCATCTCTTAAAATATAGTTAAAATATTTATTTATTTATTTTATACACAAACAGTAATAGTAGTAGAAACAGTAGAAACAAACAGTAGAAACACAACAGCCGTCAACTGTTATGGGATACAGTCTAAATTTAATGTCTGTAATCTCGCTTGCTTTACGATAATGAGTTTGTCCTACAGTGATCACTGTAGCTATGATATGTACTTGAATTTGGAGGGCTAAGAATACTGATAAACGGTAGGATTTTACACACTGTACCTTTAAAATAACAAAAAAATTAACAAACTAAAAACTTGTCTGCTTAAATCCCAACCACTAGGTGGCACTATTCCACTCTTTTGTAATATTATTTTTTTTTGGCATCATGTCATAAGTCAACAAGTATCAGTTTCTGTAAAAATGTGTCCTAAATTAATCAATAGCTGAGTGTGCACTCATGTGGAAAAACATTTTCAAGTCTCTTGGGAATAGTTAGAAAAAGAAAATGAGGACTGCCTAGATTTTCTTTTATTGCTACACAGTAGGTTGTAGCTGTCACAGTACTGCAGTTTGTACATGTATAGACAGGTAAAAGAAAGCTTCCCTACTGGAGTGCATGCATAGATAAGAAGTAGGGTAAGAATTAATTGCAGTGGCAGACAACGTCTGCGTAAAGTTTTACAAAGTAGAATTGATCAAACTGATCATGTGTAGGACGGTATAAGCCTGCGGCTCCTTGAAAGACCATTTTCAGGTGGCTCCCAAAATTGAGTCTCTGGTCCTGTAGCCACTCTGGACATTGGCTAATTGAAATTTCTAAATAATACTGAAGCATGCACAAACAAATGAAAAGGTCTTTCTGCCTCTGCCTGGCTTTTTTGGGCTATCATTATTTTTTAAATGTATGTGTCACATTATAACCCCTCTTCTCCCTACCCTCTTTTCTGGCCTCGCTTCAGACCCGCTGAGTATGGACAGTCTCCAGTCACTATCCTCAGACTCAGCCACCCTGGCCATGCAGCAAGCCATGCTCGGAGCCGATGACTCCATGGACGGCACTGAAGAAGAGGATGAAGACGAGGAGGAAGAGGAGGAAGAAGGCATAGAGGAGGACGATGAGGAAGAGGATGGAGAGGAGGAAGATGACAGGGGGAGGCAGCTGTCCAGCCGGGGAGCAGGAAGGAGAGACCTTAGCATGGAGCACAGAGAGGAACTGGAGTAGTCTGTCAGGGGCAACTGACAGACTTCATGAACGCTGATCTCAGTTGTGAACTTAATACAGCCTCATTGAAACTCAACTAGTGCGCCTCTAATGCTGAGTGACTCTAGAGAGCATTTACGCACGTATTAGTTCTTTACCACAGACTCTTATGAAGAGCCTAATCAAACACAATGACCATCATGTTTATAGGAAAAATATTAGTTTAATGCTGATTTGTGTTACTGCATTTTAACACAGTATGTTCCTATGTAGTGAACTCATGATCTTTCTGGAGAGTAGCACATTTTTATAGCTCTGGTTATTTATGGAGAGGAATGACACAAGAACTAAAAGGTTTGAAATTGAGTATGTTTAAAAGCAGCATTTAAAGATGTTGGGTGCTTTTACAGGAACTGATTCTTTTTTTTTTAAACAAACAATGACAAAACGAGTTACATGGATTAAAGAACCGAAAATCTCTTTTGACTGTATGTTTTAGCAACTACTTAATTGAATGTAATATTTTATCATCTGAAATTAGTTACTAAAAGGGCTGCAGCCGTTTTTAGCAGTTTTTTTTTCATCTGAAAGTGCCCTTTATTTTCAATTGACAGACCACAGTTTCACTTCACAGCTAATGTGTCATTTCACTTCCTAAAATAAGAGTGAGAGGACAAAATAAAGGAGAATGGATGTGTGTGTAATACCATTCAAATATTTGTGACTGCTGGCTTCCACTCTGGGACATCATTCACACGTTTTAAATGACTCATATGTTCTCAGGTTTAACAGCACTCTCATTCGACATGTTTCTTCCTCATGAGCAAAACACTTGACTTACTGCTGCCGCATGACTTTTACAACACTTTTGGTTTATTTTCTCTCTTCCCATAAGCAAAAACAGCTGTACTAAACCAGTGTATACTGACTGCACATATAGTATGTATATTGGATTTTTCCTATGTTTGTATTCTGGTGTTGAGGGTTTGCATATTTATTCAATTTTTTGTGTGTAGCTTCAGACTTCATGTTGTCCATGACATTTTCTGGATAAGGGTGTTGAAAAAGCAGGTGGCCACGCACATATATACCTAACTCCAACCACCGACTCTTTGAAAACTGCTTGCGTATTTCTGAGACCTTGATCAGTTCTGTCCGAGATCAAGAGCCTGCGGGTCATACAGACTCAACACTGAGAGAAATCACGCAGAGATGCTTAGTGACTTTGGAAAAAATGTCATGTACCAACACTGACTTCTTTTTGATGGAAGACATTTTTGAGGAAAACATAAAGGGGGAAGAGACTCAGTAGTAACCTATCTTTCCATTTTATGTGAAGGCTTTTAAAGAAGCTGTGAATCGATTTCAGCCCCCTGTTTTGTATTAAAACAAATGGAATCACTCATCTCTAATGTGAAGATGTCTAGAAAAAGAAAAAAACTGTTATATTGAATGTTCTGAGTGTTCATTGTGAAGTATGTTTCCTGTTATTATTCTTTTTTTCTTTTTTTTTACTTTTTAAAAAATTTTAAATGAATCTTCCAGAGCAAGCAACAGACTAGGGGAATATTTCTGTTTCATTTGTAAACTTTGTTGTTGTCATAATCTATTGTGTTTCAATAGATCAATTTTAATAATTAAACATGTAAAGGTACTGATTTTGACTCTTGGAAGTTCTGCATTTGTTTGAGCTGAGCAAACACATGCAGGGCTCTGACTTTTCACGGAGGGAGGCAGCTTGATTCATTAATATTTCAATACAAAAACCTCTAAATCAGTTTTACAAAAGAGAGTGTAACATTTCTGCACCATCCTCACAATAATTTCCAGATTACAAATTTAGTAGTCTAATTATTGGTTAACGTCTCCCATTTCCCTGTCCTATCATGTATAGCCTTCCACCCACTGGTTATATCTCAAGCCTGTGATTTAACTCGCTGGAAAATGCCCACCCAAATGCTCGCCCACCTTCTCAGCCAGCTACCATAAACGAACCCACAATCTCCTGAATTGTGGCCTCTGCTTTCTTTGAGTAAATCACTGTATTGCTTTTTTTTGTTGACATGGCTTATATATGTAATTGCCTTCCTGCATTGTTTTAAACCTCACCATAGAAGGTCAAACTCTAATTGCATCACTTAAATCTCTGTTATTGTTCACCTTTGTTACTCCACCTTTAGCCATATTTTCTGGCAGGAGGAATGTGAACTATAGCAGCCACATAGGACCTACTTAGCAGAGGTAACATGTCGTGAGATGATTAGCTACTTGATTTTTTTTTTTTTTTTGTGAGGAAGCAATGGTCAAAATGCATGGGAGAGGAAATATGTGGGAGGGAAGACACAGCCATATTTACACAAGTGGTCTAATAAAAAAAAGTGCTTCGGACATTATAGCATTTGTTCAATAATTATTCTGCATGGAGTTCATGTGCAACACATTAGATGAGTACAATAGCCAGAGGTCCTGTCTGAGAAGTGCAAATACCAATTGGAGAGCAAGTGGAATCAAATGTGAATGTAAGAATCTATCCATATAGTACGTATGCAATGCATTTTAATTTATCATAGAATTGATGGATTTAGCTACAGTGGAAGTATTGCCTTTAAAATGTGGTGGAAGCCTGTAGCAGTCCATATATGCAAATCAATCATCCAATCTGGGTAAAGTGGTAAATGGCAAATGGACTGATTATTATATAGCACTTTTCTACACTCTTGGAGCACTCAGAGCGCTTTGTATGCTTTTAAATGCTTTTTATCTAACATTCGCACACATTAATACTCAAGTGGATTTGAGTGCAACTTGGGGTTAGTATCTTGCCCAAGAATATTTGGCACGCAGGCTGGAGCAGCTAGGAATTGAACCGCTAACCTCCCAGTGAGTAAATTACATATTTTCCTTCTCCATGGATAAATGAACCAGCTGCTAACTGTCGGGCCTTTGCTAACCAAAAGCCCAACAGTCCTGATCCCTAAGGTTCCCCAGAAGGGACCTGCCTCAGCACAGAAGCTCCTGTCAGCCATCATAGCGGCTAAGATGAACAGGCACATGGCTTAAACGGGGCACAGAAGAGAATTGGCAGAAACACCAGAGGAGCAAAACATCAGCTACTGGTAGACAGAGCGGTTGGTTGTGACTGTAAAACCAGATTGACCAACCTGTGCACTGCCTAGATTGACTACAAGAAAGCCTCAGCTATTACTCAATGCCCACACATGGATTCTGGAATATTTAGAAGATCAGCAGGACTCTAAGAGCCTTCATCAGGAATTCAATGGGGATGTGGCGAACAACACTAGAGGCTGACTTATAGCACAAGTCACCATCAAGTATGGAATTTAACAAGGAAGCGCTCTATTCCCACTCCTGTTCTGCATAGGCCTCCCTCTTCAGTAAGATCATTAATAAGACTGGCTTAGATACAGACTACAGAATGGTGCAATTGTTAGCCACCTCCTTTACATGCCATGGCATGTCAGATGCCCGAACCACCTCAACTGGCTCCTTTCAATGTGGAAGGAGTAGCGGCTCTACTCATAGCCCCTACCAGATGGCTGAACTCCCCCCATCCACCCTTCGGAGAAAGCTTATTTCCACCTCTTGTATCCACAATCTCGTTCTTTTGGTCACTACCCAAAGCTGGCGACCATAGGTCACCCTCTGGTCCCCCTTCTTGAAGAGGGAAACCACCATTCGAGTCTTCCAGCTATAAGATACTGCCTTTGATCTCCACGCAACACTGAAGAGGCATGTCAACCTAGTCAGGCTTACAACATCCAGCACTTTTAGGAACTCAGGGCAAACCTCATACACCAAAGAGTTATTTAACTCCTTCAGTGACCTCACTGCCGGTGATGGATGTGTTGTCCCCTTCATCCCCAGACTTTGCTTCCTCTACAGAAGATGTGTCAGTGGGATTAAGGAGGTCCTTGAAGTATTCCTTCCACTGCCTGACAATATCCTCAGTTGAAGTCAGCAACATTCCACCTGTACTATACATAGTGCAGGTAGAGCACTGCTTTCCTCTTGTGAGTCACCTGACGGTTTGCCAGAAACTCATCGAGGCAGTCCTACAGTCTTTTTCCATGGCCTCTTTAAACTCCTCCTACACCCGAGTTTTTGCTTCAGCCACTGCTCAAGCCACGTTCCACTTGACCTGTCGGTACCAACCACCTTTTGGCCACAGCTCTGCTAAACATGGTCCATTCAGACTCACTGTCCCCAGTCTCCCTTGAAATGCAGTCTTAGCTCTGCTAAAGGTGGGAGTTGAAGATCTCACAGACCGGGGCCTCTACCAGGCATTCCCAGTGCACCCCCAATATACGTTTAGGCATGCTAGGTCTGTCCAGCATCCTCCTCCACCATCTGATCCGACTCACCAACAGACAGTGATAGGTTGACACCTCAGCCCCTCTCTTCACTGAGTATCCAGAATATACAGCCACAGGAGCCATTCCTGAATGTACATTCAGCAAGTCGAGGAGATACTAAGATACCCATACCTCTCTAGGAGACTGGTTCCAGAATCATTCCACATCCCAGTTGCTAGCCTCAGTAGCCGGGATCAGTCTGCCAGGGTCTCCACCGTTGGCTGCCAACTGGCACACACTACACTTGACCCCTATTGCGCCTCCTGTGGGTGGTGGGCCTACAGGAGCGTGGGCCCATGTCCCTTCTTCCTGCACCAGCCTGGGCCCCATTGCCTAAAGCCCGGCCACCAGGCGCTCGCCCTTGGGTGCCCTCTCCAGGCCTGGCTCCAGAGCGGAGCCCTAGTAACCCTATCCAGGCCTAGACTTTTTACTC
The DNA here is from genome assembly GCA_015106755.1 of Etia nguti. Classification (NCBI taxonomy): domain Eukaryota; kingdom Metazoa; phylum Chordata; class Actinopteri; order Cichliformes; family Cichlidae; genus Etia; species Etia nguti. Next base: position 10,460 of record VUQG01028388.1, on the reverse strand, counting down.
ATAGGCGTCTTCTGAATTGCTTTTTGTCTGGTCCCTCACCCAGGACCAATTTGCCATGGGAAAACCCCTGACAACATAGCACCTGGGATCCCTGGGACACACAATGCCCTCCACCACGATAAGGTAGCGATTCATGGAGGGGATGTGTGAATATTTTATGCTTTCTGGAAAAACACCAGTTAAATGTCCAGTATTTAAAAATGACACATATGGATAATTTGGAGTAATTTTTTACAACTTGTGAAACGTGTGAATTAACTTCATATTAACATCACTTATTTGTTTACGAGTCTCAATTATAGTGTTGTGAAAAAATATTTGCCCCCCTCGGGTGGCTGTGGCTCAGGTGGTAGAGCAGATCAGCTACTGATTGGAAGGTTGGTGGTTCGATTCCTGGCTCCCCCAGTCTGCATGCCAAATATCCTTGGGCAAGATACTAACCCCAAATTGCCCTCCGATGCGTTCATCGGCGTGTGAATGTTTATTAGTTGCACTTGACTTTAGAAGTGCTTGTATGAGTGGGTGTGAATAGGTGAGTGAGGCATGTTGTATACAGCGCTTTGAGTACTCCGGGAGAGTAGAAAAGCGCTATATAAGAATCAGTCCATTTACCATTTACTCTTAATTTCTTAGCTTTCTTGGATATCTGTCACACTTAAATGATTTAGATCATCAACAGCTACATAGAACCTGTCTGATAAAGTGAAGCAGGCTGAAAGATCTCAAAGAGGAACACATTATACCATGATCTAAAGAAACTCAAAAATAGATAATAAACAAAGCTGGTAATTCTAATCAGGGTTGAAAGGGTTACAAAGCCACTTTTAAAGCTTTGGGACTCCAGAAAACTGAAATGAATACAATTATCCACAAATAAAAAAAAACTAGGAACCTTCCTCAGAATAGCTGGCCTACCGAATTTACTCCAAGAACACACTGAAGACTCATCCAGTAGCTCACCAAAGAACCCAGAACAACATCTAAAGAACTGCAGGCCTCACTTGAGTCACTTACGGTCAGTGTTCATGATTCAACAATAAAAAAGAAACCATGCAAAAATGGCATCCATGGGAGGATTCCAAGGAGAAAACTACTGATGACCAAAAACACATCTTGATGATTCTTAAGATTTTTGGTACAATATTCTGTGAAAATGTCGAGACAAGAAGCTGAACTTTTTGGAAGATGCGCATCCTGTTATATCTGTCGGAAATCTAATTTAAGATTGAATATCTTAAGACATAAAGACCTTGATGACCTCTAATTTTCTTCTTCTAAATTCAGATAAAACTAAGGTTATTATACTTGGCCTTATAAATCTAAGAAATATGGTATCTGACTAGGATAAGTCATTCAATTCAATTCAATTCAATTCAATTCAATTCAATTTTATTTATATAGCGCCAAATCACAACAACAGTCGCCTCAAGGCGCTTTATATTGTACAGTAGATCGTACAATAATAGATACAGAGAAAAACCCAACAATCATATGACCCCCTATGAGCAAGCACTTTGGTGACAGTGGGAAGGAAAAACTCCCTTTTTTGCTGCTGCGACCGGTTGGGGTGAGAGAAGGAAAACAGGATAAAGACATGCTGTGGAAGAGAGACAGAGATTAATAACAGGTACAATTCAATGCAGAAAGGTCTATTAACACATAGTGATGTGATGCGCATACTAAATTTGTAGGGCTGCTTTATTGTATTTGCACAATACCTGTAAAATTCAAAATACCTGTCTTAGAGTGACACTGAAAAACTAGTTAACTAGTATTACTTCTAGCTGCAACAGACTTAGGCTGCTGGGGGCTTCCCATGATGCACTTAACGTTTCTCCTTCTTTTTACTCACTACGTGTTAGCATTAATTTCTGGCTCTCTTCCACAGCATGTTTATTGTCTTTCTCCTTCCTCTCACCCCCAACTGGTTGCAGCAGATGGCTGCCCCTCCCTGAGCCTGGTTCTGCCAGAGGTTTCTTCCTATTAAAAGGGAATTTTTGCTTCCCACTGTGATATATATAAATAAAATTGAACTGAACTGAAAATTGAATTATTGAAGAACTTAGCTTAAATAAAGTACGAAATAATTTAAAAAAAGATTTCAATTTTAATATAGCTTTAACCCATACCAACCTTCTAGTAGTGGGCTTACATGAAAGAACAAACATTTAAATCTTAGCACATGCTTAAGGAATTCAAACATATGACCGAAGCTGCTTTATGTGTGGTTGCAGGAATTTTGTGTCAGAATTGAAAACCACTTGAGTAAAGCATCTATGGTAAAATAAAAGCAAGCATGTGATACATTGTAGCTTTCTTACATTTAGAGTACAAAACAGTACCACAGTGTTCTTGTCACTTCCATGCAGTCAAATAGAAGTTTTGCGCAATGTACAGCATGTACAGCCTGCCAGGGACAGAAACAAGCCATCTGGTGTGTTATTTGCAACAGTATCTTAGCAGTAGCTCTTGGGCTGAAGTGCAGTAAAAAATAGAATCTGAATGACAGAGGCTGAAAAAGCCACTGGTGATGGTTCACTTGTTTGAAGTGGGCTACAGCCAGTGTGCTTCACAGCACACACATATACAGAAATACACACACACACACACACACACACACACACACACACACACACACACACACACATCTCACCTGTACATGAAG
>VUQG01028384.1:0-10764 GCA_015106755.1 Etia nguti | reverse complement strand
ACAGGTGCTTATGCACTACAAAATGAATGACGGCGTGTTTTGGCTTTGTTTGTTTATCTGTTTGTTTTTTGCAGGGCGATTCACAGATTCCCATGAAATATCTGAACTAGGTAAGTAGATGTTAAGGACCAACATAGAGACTAGTTAGCGCTAAGGTATTCTTGCATTAACACTCTTCTGCTGAATGTCTCCATCCGGCTTATGCACAGAGCTAAACATTAAATGGCTTCAGTGAACACTCAGGAGACCGTGTCGCATTCTTCAGAGCTTCACACCTTAGTAGGAGTTTGCCATGTGAATGAAGGAATATGAATGAATACATAAATTCTGAAAAGCCAGAAGGCTTAGAGATCTCAGGAAAGACATTATGTACCCTCAAATCCCAGACTTGAGAAACATTCTTTGTAACTTGTTAGACGCATAGGCAAATAGTTCATTAGAGAATAGTGAACCTCTCCCAGTCTATGCGCCAAAAAGAGTCACTCTGGCTGAGATGCTCTTCTTATACACATTATACTAAGCAGATGTTTGGCCATCTTATTTATTTTTAGCATCGTACAACTTTTTGAAATATATTTTTCTTCAGTTACATAATGGACATAAATGGTTTGCAGATTAATTATATTATGATAATTTACTTGGGAATAATAATGGACTGGTTTTGATATTAATTTATTGAGCTGTGAGGGAACTCTCCAGGTGTATTATTACTATGCATTCTTTTCAGTTTTCTAAGCATTATGTTTCCACATATGAACATACTGTATATAGGTCTTACGTGTACTATTCAAATATTTTCGTCAGTACTTTGTATCTTTTTCAGTGTACTCTGCCTCCAATCTCCTGGTGCTATTCAATGACCACATTCTGCGCAAAGGGCTGAGATGTACCTTTCCTGTGGTGAGATCTGCTTTCACTCAAACAAAAATCCTGTCTCACAGTACAGTACAAAAGAATAGCATTTACTCTCATTGCAGAACAGTGCAATGAAATTAAAATGGCTGTCCTTTGTGGTGCAGCAATAAAAACTAGAAATTCTAAAGAGATGCTACATAATGCATAACATAATAAAAAACTTATGGTCTTAGTCTGTTGTTACCATGATCCGTTTTTATAGTTTTAGGTTTAGTGACCCGGTCGGATTTACCAGAGGACAATAGGACAAATACGAACACTGTATTGCCAACAGTATTCACTTACCCATCCAGGTCATTGAATTTAGGTGTTCCGATCATTTCCAAACTTCATGTGACCTTCAGATTAGCTCAAGAACATTGCGCAGAGAGATTCATGGAACGCGTTTCGATGGCTGAACAGCTGCATCTGAGCCTGACATCAACAAGCCCGATGTAGAGCATTGAATTCTGTGGTTTAAAGCACGCTGCCACTGGACTCTAGAGCAGTAGCAGTCTTATGGATGAGTCTGTTGCCAGGGGAACGGTACTTGTCTGACTGCACTGTGCCGAGTGTAAAGTTTGGTGGAGGGGGGATAATGGTGTCTGGTTGTTTTTCAGCACTCAGCACCTTAGTTCCAGTGAAAGGAACTCTTAATGCTTCAGCATAATGAGACATTTTGGACAGTTTCATGTTCCCAGCTTTGTGGGAACAGTTTGGGGATGGCTAATTCCTGTACCAACATGACTGCGCACCAGTGCACAAAGGAGGGTCCATAAAGACATGGATGAGTGAGTTTGGTGTGGAAGAACTTGACTGGCCTGCACAGAGTCCTGACCACACCTTTGGGATAAATTAGAGCGGAGACTCTGAGCCAGGCCTTCTTGTCGAATATGTGTCTGACCCTACAAATGTGCTTCTGGAAGAATGGTCAAAAATTCACATAAACACACTCCTAAACATCCTCTTATAGCTGCAAAGGGTGGGCTGACATCATATTAAACTTTATAGATTAAGAGTGGGCTGTCACTCAAGTTCATGTGCATGAAGGCAGACAATGAATACTTTTGGCAATACAGTGTACGTGATATCTAAGCAGCAACCTCATCAAGGCAACATGGAAGTGCCAAAACCTCCAGTTCCAGCTGTAGCTGCTTAAGGCTGATTCCAAAGGCTCCATAATGCCCAGCATCAAATTATCATTAAACCACATTGGTACAAAGTAGTTTTTGGTCTTTATACTCCCTTCATAAAAACTATAGTCGGGTAATTAAATTGTGGTAAAGCTCATCCAAGAAGCTTGGCTTGTGATGAGCAGCAGTGTGCCTGCCTGTTCCTCCTGTACAGTTTTAAGAATGCAGCTTGGTACCCATTGCTAGAACCGAGAACTTAGCACTCCACCCTGTTTTCCAAGTATGTTAACTTCTGTTTTTAAAAACTAACATTGCAGCAGCCAAAACACTAACACCGAGTCTCAAATAGTGGGACTGAGGAACTAATGGCTAACATCACAGTGCATCTTTTTCTGTACAGTTTCCTTCAATAAAGAAACTATACAAAGACTTCAGAAACTGTGTGCATAGGGTGTTGTTTTGGGAAGAAGTGAGGGGTTTCATCCTTTTTTCATCTAATAAGTCCTCCATCCTTTGTATTGTGGTGTTTCTAGTCCATCTCCCAGCAGAGGCTTCTGACTTGGCTGTCGGTGCTGGAGTATGTGGAGGTCTTCCTGGAGATGGGGGCCTGTAAGCTGTGGGGTGAAGTTGGACGATGGCTTGTCATCGGACTTATTCAGATTTTTAAGTATGACTCGGAAACTTGACTTTAATTTGAAAATATAAAAACACTGATGCTGATTTTGCACAGGCTACAGTTTAATTTTACTTTTTAGTAAAATGACCAAGTAAAAATATACTACTGTACATGTGCTTTATAGTTCTTTATACATGGCCTAGCACCAACTAGGCATCTTCAAGATCCCTTCCTATTGTGCCCGTCTCTTTCCATCCAATAGCCACTGTCACAATAGTGTATGCTCATATTAAATATGCTCAGCATTTTAAACCATGAGATCAGTGCATGTACAAGTGATTCCTGTGAATCAAAGGTTTGGTCTCCAGATATGTCGGTAATGACAAACAGATATCCTTAACATGATCTTGCAAGGCACGCAGTTTTTCAGTGTAAGAACAGAAGCTCCACCTATCTGCTTTCCAAACATCGGAGGGTCAGCCAGTCATAAGACAGTTAGCTTAAAGAGAGGGGAGAGGGAGCTGCAATAGTCTGTCTCATGCAAAACTACTCTAGTACAGTCCAAGAAATAATATATACGGAGCTGCAAAAGAGGACAATAGCTTTCCTTCTATGCCTATTGCTTGAATGCATAGGCACAAATTATATATTAGACAAATGGTCTTCCATCTTTGTGGTTGTTTCAACATAACAGTGTACCTGTCAAAGGACACTCTGTTTTTAAATTTGGCATCACAGATCTCCACAGAACCCAGACCTTAGCATTCATTGTGTGTCCACATATTTCTGGCCTTGTAGTGTGCAGGTGGGAGTGACTCTGTGGAAGACTACACTTTTCAAAGTGCTCTTTCAAGTTTTCTCTAGATTGATTTGGGATTTTTGTTTCCAGATTTTGAAGGTGATAATTTGTATGTTTTCAAAGTCTTAAGTTGTGAATATTTTCTAAATGCTTTTTGTGGCACAATAACATTTTATGTAACTTCTAAGGAGCTTGGAAAGAAAAGCAACTGGACTTGTTAAAGTTTCTTAAAGACATTTCAAGAAGCTTCTCAGATGAGCGGTGAAACGTCTTCAAGAAACTTTAACAAGTCCAGTCGCTTTTCTTTCCAAGCTGCTTGTATTACCATGACCTGGATGACTGAGAACTTACAGACATTTTATGTGACTCCTTCACAGGGCAGTTTTTCGGATTGTGCTTCTTCTGTGGTACAAATCTGGCATCCAGACTTCACCTCCCATAATCCCCCTTGACAGAGGTGGAGACTTTGTTGGTGAAGGTCAGTTGCCTTTAATAAAATGGCCTGTGAGGCATTTTGTTTTGATTTGAAGAATGTAAAGTCATAATCCTGTCACATTTGACTGTTAGCATTTCTGTTGTGAGCTGCAGGTAGCTTTCAGCCCAGGTGGTGAACCTAACTGAGTAACTTAGGCTAAATAAGTAAATAAAGGCAAGAGCCTGAGAATCTAAACGCATGCTAACAGTGCTTCTTGTATGCTAAAGCTCAAGGACCCCCTCAAAAGTAATGAATCCTTCCTTAAAGCACACAAACAAATTTCATTTCTCACTTCCCACTCTGTGATTTGTGTGTGAAGGCTAAATTAGATAACACTTTTCTCCAAAGATGAAAGTAACACAGAGCAACAGGAAGACACCTGCTTTGTGGGCCAGAGGTCAGGACGAGTCATTAGGCCGCTCGGCAGTGGTAAGTTTGGTTTAAACTCTTTACAACATAATAACCTCTTAAGATTCAAGCCGCCTGGAGATTAAACCTAGAACCATATTAAGCATCAGTGTGACTCAGCTGTTGTGGTATTTGAAAATATCCCGTTTCTGTCTGAACAAAGGCCTGCTTCTGAGAAATGTTAGCTAACAGCCACGTTGTCCTTATGCTTCTTTGATAGCTCATATCACCTCCTAACTTGATTTAAGAGCAAGGTTCTTAAATGTCATGGCACCGTACTTTGTCTGTTTCATATTGTTCCCCTCTGTCGGTCCCACGTGTTAATGTATAGGTCATTTTCAAACTATTTTCCCTCAACATCTTCACTGTCCGTATAAATGACTGTGATTCAGCTTCTTCTGTTGTCTGGCCAGTTTTCTGCTATATATAAATGTGATGTATGGGGTGGTGAAGCTGTGTAGGCAGACTTTGATTTCTTATAAATTCAGACAGAACTTGGGTTATTGTATTTAGCCCTACAAATCTCCTTTAATCTCCAGAATACGTCCTCAAGATCTGACTGAATTGCTGACTTTCAGCTCTAATTTAATTTATAAAAGGACTGCATTGACTGTTTATACATAGTCACCTATTGTCAGAGTAAACACTTATACAAAGCGATAGCGAGTTTTCCTTCACTTTGTTTTGTGCTAAACTCTAAAAAGAAAATAGAAACAAAACCATTTTTTCTTCTTGTGTTTGCTGCTTATTTTCAAAAATGTTGATTTGAATTTGTAACTGAAGCAAAAAAGTGACCAAATGTCTTCATGTTAAAACCATTAATGAACTTCATTCTGTCCTGTAAATTAAAGTAACATATATTTCCATGCATTGTTCATTTCTTTTTTTTTTTTACATTGCTATTAGACAGGAAAATCAGCCAGGTGTTGTAGAGCCAGTCTCAGGAGGCTGAATAAAAATGCAGCCACTTGTTAAATAACTCTAACTCTGATGTGGCAGCGCCCTCGCTGCAGACCCGGCTCTGGGGAGCACCGAGTCAGAAAAAGCGAAGGAGCAGCTTAAAGGAAACGCTCAACATCCAACCAACACCTCTGGGCCTTCAAGAGACAATAGCTGAGTCTGTGTACATCGGACGGCCCCTGGCACACCGTATCCTTACCTTCCTCTCTCTGTGTTGCCATACCTGTTATTCCTAATGTTTCTTCAAACACGCTCAATCATCCCACAAAGTTGATTCTGCTCATCTGGACGTTGCGTTTTCAGTGGGAGACATTTTTCACGAAAATGCAACATCCAGATGAGCAGAATGAACTTTGTGGGATTTCTCTGCTGTTCTTCCGTTGAGGTGAGTGAACAGTCTTAACAAGGTGGGGGATGACGTTTACGACCGAAGAGTGTACCTCAGCACAAACAAACCACTGGTGAAGTTCACTGTGAAGTTTAAAGTTGGAGTAAGAGCAGATATTTTGTCATTAACAATATTTTTGAGAAGATTAAAAAACAACCAGATTTTGTAGCATTCCCCATGTGGACCAGTATTATTTATCCAAAATCACAGATGCCATCTTTCTCTCTTAGCCTTTGAACCTGTCACTAACATTTCAGTTTTTTTATTATAACAGTGTCAAACTTTTTTTTTTATATCTCTCATGTCCATTCATATTTGTCATGTCAGGAATAAACAGTTCAAAACATTTTTAAAATGTGACTTTACTGTGAAACCGTCACAGCTGTGACAGAAATACACTGTGGATTAGAAAGCTGCAATATCACCTTTACCTCTAGATGGCAGACTGTCAGCTTGTGTGTGCCTGTGTGTGCCTGTGTGTGCCTGTGTGTGCGTGTGCTTTCTGTAAGCAGTATGAATCAGTCTCAAGCTTTTCCTTTTAAGCTGTTAAGAACTTCATCCTGGAACAGTTCAAGGCTGGACTTTCTGACCAGCCTCATATAAATATATATTTACAGATGGCTGCACTTTGCTCTTCTTCTTGTGGGAAGTTTTCATAATTTTCCTTAAATCAGTTCTTCCCAACTGCAGTACTCTGCCTTGGACTCTTTGGAAAACAGTCCTGGAAGCCATGGCTCATCTCTGGAGTCCTTGAACTATCCAGGTAAGCTTTGGCAGTACTCCAGTCAGCTACTTCATTATCAAATATGAGCTTATTATTTATTATCTTTGATCTTTCCCTGGAAGGAAATTGTGTGTGGGTAGAGGATTGAGTTGAGGCAGGACAACAACCAAACAAATAAACAAAAACAGTATGGGTGGTACCCAAATACACATACATCCACCTTTTATATTGTGTCATATACAAGTGACAGCAAGGACCGGTCTTAATTAGAATAAATCATTTCATCCATCGGTTTTCATTTGTAATAAATGAGCATTTTACTTGTTTTATAACAAAATTTACATCACAGGGAAATTTGAAGTAAAAAGAGCCAGTTTGTGTGTCACAAGTAACTGTTGCATGGAAAATGTTTACCTGAGGGACGATCCTCTTCAGAAGTAAACAATGAGTTGTAAACATGAAGCATCAGCTCAGGATGTGTGCTGTGAGGCATCGAAGTGCAGCAACAGATAGTGAAGTAATTCCAACTGCTTGTCCTGTTTCCTCTAGCTTCGCTGTGCTCAGCGACATCAAATTTCAAAATAGATGGGAGAGGGCCGAGATGAGGAGGAGAGCCTTTCTGTTGTTCTACTACCTTCTGCGTTCCCCCTTCTATGACAAATACTCTGAGTAAGTATCTGTGGACCTACGGTGAAGTGTTGCTGTGTTTTCAGCGGGATGGAATCCAATTTACATCGTCTTCTGAAAAGTATGAAAATTATGATGACATAAATAATTGTACAATCTGTAGAAAATGGAGTACTGTGCAAAAGTCTAGACTAACAGTTCTTCAGGCTTCTTAAAAGTCTTCCGAAAAACGTCTTTAGATATTAGCTGTGTTGTTTTTGTTGTTGTTGTTGTTTTGTTTTTGTACTCAGGAAAAATGCTGCTGTGTTCAGACACCAAATAAAGAGTTTTGCTCATCATTACTCAATTGTGACTTCATGTAAAGTCACAATAGCAAAGAGAAACTAGAAAACGCATGCCATGAAAGAGTTATTAAAAAATATTACAGAGTGTTTGCAGAAAGTTGAGGCTATGTTAAAGAATAAATTTGGTCATACCAAATATTAACCTTTAAGCTCATTAGAACAGTATTTTTTATTTTTTTTATATTCTTGTTCCTTCACTGGTCTTTTAACAGTGCTACCTTTTGCTCCATGTGCAGGGAAAAGATTCTGTTCCTGCTCAGACTTGTGGCTGAACATGTTCCAGGAGTCGGGCTTGTGGCACGTAAGTAGAACAGTGTGCTCATTCTTCATGGACGATGTTGCCTTGCATTGCTGTAACTACCGAAAACGTACTTAGACTTGTTAAAGCTGTTTGTAGAACAACTGAAAGCCTGAAGTTTTATCCACAGAAGAAGAAAAGTTATGAATTATACCTACATTGGACAGAAAATGTCAGCCATGAAGGACTGAAAGATTTGATAGTGAAATTGTGACTTAAAATATAGCAGCTTTAGAAAATAAAAAGCAGTGTATTTCAGAGCTCTGCTTTAAAACCTTTTTGTAATGCCTGCTGTAAACATTTGTGCATGTGAGAGAGAAATGAGGTATTCCTAAAATAATCGGTTGAAATTATTTAATTTAAAACAGATTAAATGAGGTTAGATTAGTTAAATTGTGGGAGAATCTAGTTCCATTTGAAGGTCACGTGAATCTGCATCGACACTAAAAATCCAGTGACATCCACTGAAATTACATTATCATATGTATCTTATTCTCTCAGCTTCTCCGTTTAGACGCTGCCACAGTAGGTCATCTGGCTCCATCTGACCTTATCTCAAGTACCGTCCTCTCTCCAAAACCACTGAAATTACATTATCATATATGTCTTTCTTCTTTCAGTAGCTTTCTTTAGGGGTTGTCCTCAATTTAGTTTCTAATACAGTTTTATGAGATGTTACTTTTCACAGGTAGGCCACTTACAGGTAAACCTGAAAATGTCAACTCTAATACAATACCTGTAATTACATTATTACAGTGTTATACATATGATAACTCAGTTTTATTTGTAACTTAATTTTTTTTTCTAAACCGTACAGACACAGTACTGATCACAGGTAGTTTATTATTAAGAAAGAGTCCAGAAGAGCGCAGTCCTAGGAACAGCAACGATACTGCACAGGACCCTCAAGCTCCCAGGCCTCTGGTAGAGGACCCGAGCTTGAAGGATAAAGACCGCCCGCAGGGACGAGAAGGGAATATATATATATTTTTTTTTTACATTTATTTTTTAATTATATTGCTGTAACTCGTCCTGTCAAACCTGCAGCTTGAAGTCTTCTCTTCACAGTTGAAACTGAGACTTTCTTACTACGACCGCTATTAAGCTGTGCTTGAAGCTGTTGTCCTGTGAGCCGCCTATCACACAAGCTGTTAACTCTCAGAAACTTGTCCTCTGATTCAGTTGTGTCTTTGGGTCTGCCAGACCTCTTCCTGTCAGAGTTTGTTCCTGAGTGCCTTTTGATGCTGAAGGAAACTGTACTCACTGACAGCTTGACTTTCTTTGCAGTTTCTCTGTAGGACAGACCTACATTTTAGTGTGTTCATGATTTCATGAACTATTAGTGCTGGGTTTGATTGTGTTGTCTCTGTGTTCAGGTCCTCTGATGGATTACCTCCCCACCTGGCAGAAGATCTACTTCTACAATTGGGGTTAAAACCTGCACTTGGATCTTTGACATTTGCTAATCAGCTGGAGAAACTGCACAAAAGAACCATGAGTTGCCAGGATGCAACAGGAACGGAAACAGAGACTCTTTCAATAATTCCTCAGAAATCAGATAAAATGATTGGAAATGACTGGCCTGCAGTGAGGGACATTTCAAAAATGAAATCATTACAGTCATTATGATTAAAATCCCAGCGCTCAGAAAGTTTTTTGTTACACAAACCTTCACAAAATGTGTCCCAAATCTTTGCGATGTAAACACACTGAGTCTGTGATTTATAGCAGCATCTCCTCCCATCATTGCACTGCTTTATCTGTCAATAACAGATGAACTATTTCAGCAGCTAGCTGCAGAGAGGACTTGGAAGGTGGACAGATGTAAATACAGTGAGCCTACATGTTATACAGATTAAAGCAATCCATGTCTTCATAATACATGGACTCAAAGATGTGTAATGTGTGGCCCTCACCATGGCTTTCATTTGCTAACAATCTGCATGCACAAATATAATTTGTTATTATTGTTATTGACTTTTGGTCATTTATAGATTTCCATATGCTCAAAATTGCAGTTAAATAACCGACTGATTAGCTGACAGTTAGTCTGAGATTAGCTGCTCCTTTTTCTTGTGGTCTTTTTTTTTTCTTTTCATATCAACTTTGAAATCCCAAATCTCCAATTCTTTTCCGTTCTGTCTGCGTTGGTAAAACCCACATATGATAAATTCAGCAGGTTTTTCTTTTTGTGCAGAGCAAAAAAAAAAGTCTGCCCTGTTGTAATTAGTGGAAATGTGGATGATTAATTACATGAATAGATATCAGTTGAACAGTGATGAAACTTGATTCTTTATAACATTCGAATTATCTGCGTGATTAATATTAACAGTCAGCTAATAAACACTTATGTAAGCTAAGGACAAGCTAAAGTAACAGTAGTATTTTTTTAATAAGGCCTAGAGCTTGTAATGCACTAGCACAGTCTTTGTCAAAGTGTGGCTCTCTCTGGTGGTAGGCGGGCTCTCTCCAATTTTTTTTTTTTTTTTAAGATTAAATAATATACCATTGTGGAGGTATGCAAAGACGACACGAGAGTTTCCGAGGCTCTTCTGGGAGCCGGAGTCAACCAGAAAGCGTGTCCCCGAGCGTGAGTCCTCTATGAAGAGTAGCCTTTCCGTATAGCTAGCGGTCGCGGCCGCTACGGAGCGCTGGCGGGCTCCTTTCCCTGCAAAGGCGGCACGGTGCTGTCACGCTGATGGTAAAAACACAGCCCTTTTCCGCGGTGCCGCGATCCCAGCCACCATCGATGAGTCGGAGGCCCCCGGGAGAATCGGTGGGGGCGCAGGAGATGCCGTCGGTGAATCAAGAACTATCGTCTAGATGCATTCTCCTGGTAGCCAGGAGAATGCGGTCCGCTTCTTCTGCAAGTGAGTGGTACCTTCGCGGCCAGCAGCGGGGAGTTGGCGAGGCCAGCTCGCACCGGCAACTGTCGGAGGAAGACGTGAGTGAAGAGGAATCCGCCGTCATCCATTCCTAGCATGGACAGCGTGTTCTCCATGGGCTCGAGAGCGGTACCATCACCCAGGCCCGAGAGAGAGAGGAGTTTCTCGGCCCGCTCTGCGTCAGAGAGGGAGTAGCGCCGCAGCAGCAGCGCC
>VUQG01028372.1:0-12128 GCA_015106755.1 Etia nguti | reverse complement strand
ATATTAAACCAAAAAGGTGTGTTTGTCCCCCCCCCCTTTTTTTTTTTTTCAAATTTGGTCGCACACCTGTTAAAAAGGTGCCCTAACGACGGGCAGTTGTAGCGTTAGCTAGCATAACAAGACAAGCTGGCTCCACACGGTTTCAGAGAGCACACCATGTTGATTTAAATGTCAGACTCTACAGGTAGACACTATGCCACAAACACTCTGAGTACATAAGAAACCGTACAACGAACGAAGGGGGTCAGAAAGGTCCGTACCTTTTTCTCATGTAGATCCACAATTTGCCACACCAAGAGAATTATTTCCCTCTCATCCGAACCCAGTTTACCCCCATTTTCACCAGCTGTTGCCCCAAAGAACACCACCAGAGTATCACTGTGCGAAGCCATCAGGGACCACAAGGGTAAAAACTACAATTAAAGCAAAGATTAAAATAAAAAAAAATAACACGAGGGTTCACCTTTTCCAAGTGACAAGAAGAGCGAACAAAAGAGCTGGAAACTCAATTGAGATAAACGGAAAGAAAGAGAAAAAAAAGGGGGAGATTATTTTCAGAGGAGCCACGGAAGAGTTTGCGGTCAGAGACTCTACCTGTTGCAGTACTTGAGTGTGTTCTATCCAGAGATACTGGTTTAACTGGTAAAGAAGGGTGGAAATCCGTGTTTCCTTCACACGAACTCCATAACAAGCCGCGGAGGTTTTTTTTCTTCCTGGCCTTACTATTTTTTTCCCCCGAGTTACCTGTATGGCTAGGCCTCTGCTCGAGCAGAGCCCCGGGGGCGTCGTCTATTGGCTGGTTTGCAAAGGTGAGGGCGGGACGCTGAGGTGAGTGCTGTGATCTCATTGGCTTGTTGGTGCTGTTGAATCCGGAAGTATGAGGAAGACGAAACAGGGCGACAATGCACCTCCATGAGGCTTATGCGTACGCTGTGCAGTCCACGGGCAACCTGCAGATGAGTCACGGTGATAGTGGAAAAGAAGTGAACAGAATCAAACACACTCATAAAGGTACATTAAAGAGAAACTGAACTGCGGGAAGGCTCTGTGCATTTCCATTAAAAAATAGTTTTGTGCTACCGGAATTTGCAAAAAACACTATCTAAAAAAAAACCCTTTAGGTGCCAGATGTTGGGCCTGATGTGCCATTTGGATCCCATCTTGTCCAGACATTTGCCTTACCCATGTCAAACTTGATCCCAAAAGTGACTGGGATAAGGCCAGTTTGTTAGGGATTTCTGCTCCAGCTGTAATTCAGTGCAGAGGGCACGGTGACAGAAAACTAAAAGGTGTGACTGAAAAGGTGTTCAGACACTACATGTTTATGCCAATGTGGAACTTTGATACAACGAAAGTGTTTCTGCACACAAATTCACACTTATGATTTCACTGTTGTTTTTCTTTGCCTCCTTGTCTTCAGATAATGTTCTTTCACTTGCAGAATGAAAACCTGTAAACATGGAGATCACAGGAAAAAAAAAAAACTATGTACAGAACAGCATGCATTTACTTCCAGCAAAAGAAAGATTTATTGCTTCTGTAGGCTTCTTAATTGTAATGTAGTATTAGGTAAAAGGTAGTAGTAAATGCAGGGATGAATAAAGGGCAAATGGAAAAATTAAGACCAAAACAACAGGACACATCCTGGAACTTCTACCACAAGAAAGAACAGTGGAATTAGCACTGTACTTTACATTTCCAGCTAGTGATCCTTGTTCTTCTCTCTAAAATCCCACTGTTTTGTTATACGCTCCATGTACCTGTCAATAGAAAGTATTTGTCGCCAGAAAATATGGTACTTCAAAAGAGCAGTGAAGTTTTCACCAGTTTTTGGCCCAGTTCCCAGAAATCCAAGGTTTTGTTGCTACTGACACTCCCTTTTCTGCCTGCTATTGGCCAACAGACTGCAGTGAATGCAAGGCTTTTTGCCTTTTCATGTCCATTCACTCAAAATAAATCTCCCCTATCTCAAGAGTAATTCCTTGTGTCTCCTTCCTCATGTCGAATCACTATTTCCAACCAAACCAGTCCGATTAGTTAAGGGACACTCTGGAAAACGCTGAAATCTGAGACATATAATGATATTTCAACACAACAGCAAAGAACATTTATCTTCATCACATCACATTGAGGGCATGCTTATGCATGTAGACTGACTTGGACAGTAAAGTGACAAGCTAACTCGTTTCAGCAGGTGTAACTGGTGAAAAAGTTGAGAAAGACAACATGTCACATCCACACTCCAAATATCCTCCTAAATAATGTGCTTTGGCATAACTTTTATCATAGGCTGTGAAGTGGATGACCTTCCAGAGACCCAGTGCTAAAACCTTTGACACTTCTGTGTACATTTTTTGGAAGAGATTGGCGACTCTGATGTACGAGGCGGCAAGTCTTGTCCTGTAAGGTAAGTATGACTTAAAAGAATAGCAAAAAATACACGCTCGTTCATGCGGCTTTATTAGTATAAGCCAGGTTTTCTTGGAAAAACCTTCACGCTACACAATATTATTATACAGCAGAGACTGAAACCTAACTTAAATGTGGTAAGCATGTAGTAATATGCCTTATGAAAGGCAATGGGAACAGCAGACACATACCACACTGTTGATGATGATATACAAGTTGTTTCCTTATTCTGTGAGAAAATGTCAAGCAAGTCAAATATGCTTGCCAGTGTGAGCTCAGTTTTGTCACACCCTTTGAGCGCTGTAATTTTCCGCTGTCATGTTTAAAATAATTCCGACTTACTCATGCCCAAAGAATTAAGTGAAATGTGAATGCTCTCACATCAGATTGTTCATCTCATATTTAAACAGACAGGAAAATTATTAGACTGGAATGTCAGTTATTCCAGGTGTGGCTTAAAACAATGAAATCACATCTATAATTGAAGGATTTTTGTGGTGCATCTGTACAGTGACTTTGCCTTAATATCATGTTTTTACGAGCTTCGTGACTTAATTCACAGAACTCACTGTATATGGTTGAAATTAAGACACGTGGGGGCTAAATCATGAATAAACTCTGTAAATGTGTATTTGTAAAGTGGAGAAAGAGTGGAAAAGTTTGGTTCCTGTTCCCACAAGAGATTCATATCATGAGCACTGTAATTGAGCACTCAGTGTGCTTTTATACAACTTGCCTCATTCACCCATACATACAAGCACCTAATTTCTTTGCTTTGCCTATGTAAGTGCTCTAGATTTAACATTCACACACTCATGGATACATTGGAGAACATCCATCTGGAGAGCAACTTGGGGTTAGTACCTTGCCCAATGATATTTGGCATGCAAACAGGAGCAGACGGGGCTCAAACCACCAACCTCCCGATTAGCAGGTGACCTGCTCTACTTCTTGAACAACAGCCACCCCTTAAGTAAAAGTACACGTTACACAGAGCAACCACTGCCATCTTCTGGCCGATAAATTAATCAAAACTATTGCTGTGTAGCTGTGGGGACAGATAAACGTAAAATCCTACAACTAACATGACTAATTTATTAATATGTGTGCCTTTAAAAATGTCAGTGAATAACTGGACACTGAACTCTGTCACTCCCAACATGTGCAAATGTGACAAACATCAGGGCACGATTCCGCTTTTTTGCTGCTTAGCAAAGGAAACACGCTAGTCTTCATTTGGCAATCTACTCAGTGAGAGGAAGTTGAAAGCATGACTATTGTCTGAAGTAGACTATCGGGTCAATTATAATCTGTCATGGCTGAAAAAAACACTTTTATGAAATAATCTCAGATTCTCAGATTAAAAAGTTTATCAGAAATGTTACAGAATGAGACAAAAAGGTTAAAAATGCTCGAATCCTTATATTTAAGCAGACAGACAGATCTCTGATGAAGTTCTCTTTGTGGTCAAATAAATAAATAAAGGACGGATGCAATAACAGGAAATAAAAACCATTGTGTTTTGTCTAATCATGATCCCACACTTACAGGCAGTTCGAATTTATTTATTCATTTTCTCTTTGATGGAATCAACAAAGTAATTGATACAAACTCTATTTTACAAAACTGAGGCATTATTTACATATAGAATTTTTTATTGGTTATATGGCACATGTCATTATGGACATTTAGTACATAACTTATAACATTTCTATAAATATATTCACAATACAAACATGCAAAATGGGTAATTTATTAAGTTAGGCAAGTGCAGCTCAGATATACTTGTTAAATTTGTTTGCAATTTCATACAAATAAACATATATGTGGTATTTTTCAACATTTATTTTATTCAGAAAAAGAATACTGAGTACACAGGAGTATCTACACGGAGCACACAGACATTGTACAATTTCACCGCCCGAATGGATTGTTTTCACACATTGTCATCAACACACCTATTTGATCTTTTGACTCAGACAGCATATGAGAGGTGCTGGTCTGATTGCTGGGTCTCTTGGACACATAGGACACCTCCCTGTTGCCCTCACCTGGGGAGGTGCTCGAGATGTGGCGGAAGAGCTTCTGGATGCCTGTGTCACGGAGGGAGCTCCTGAAGGAGCGAGCTGCAAACATGTAGAGGATGGGGTTAACTGTGCTGCTGATAAAGACCATGGCTCCAGTGACAAAAGCCATAGTGGCCCTCACATTTTCCAAATGTTCTGCTACATCCTTGTAGGAGTTTTCAGTTGCCAGGATGATCAGCGAGAGGATATTTCCTATGTGATGAGGTGTCCAGCAAATGCAAAATGCAACCACGACACTGGCGATCAGGATGGTGGACTTGCGTTTGGATTTGAGAGTCATCCGAGTAATCCGGCTGCAGAGGCAGCCATAGCAGACCACAAGGATGGAGAAGGGTATTATGTAGCCAACCAGTGTCTCTAACAAGACACACACCAGTTCCTGGGTCACAGAAGTATATTCACGGTACAGGCAGTGATCCTCACCAGAATCCGTGTCAATAATCTGAGTTGGGATGACAGGTATGCTGAACAAAAAAGCTGCAGTCCACAGAACCAGCAGTACTTTATTGAGAGCTTGTTTCCTCTTCCAGTGAGCTGAGGCAAAGGGATATCGCACAGCCACAAAACGTTCCACACTCATGAGGGTGATGAGGAAAACACTGCTGTACATACACGTGTTGATCATGAACACCATAGCTTTGCAAGATACTGCCCCAAATATCCAGGAGTGGGCCAGAGAGTAGATCCACAGAGGCAGGGTGATGAGGACAAGCAGGTCTGCAACAGCCAGGTGCAGAATAATCTCCACTGTGTGGGAGCGCTTTTTAACATGTCTCAGGATGGTCCAGATCACCAGCAGGTTCCCAGGAGCTCCAGCCAGGAAGGACAAACCGAGGATCACACACGCCACCACTGTCCCACCATCAAACTCCGAAGGGGCCATTTCCTCTTGGGAAGACAGCTGGTATGTGATGTTCATGCTGCAAGTCGATGTGCTGACTGTGGTGTCTGCATGAAAAGAAAAACTGATTACTCCAAGTCATCACTTCCCCTTTAAAACTGCGTGGAAAGCTCAGTAAAAGAGTTTCCTAACAGGGCTTTTTAAGCAGAGATGACTCATGCATGTGCCAGAAGTCCATCACTTCAGGTTGGAGTTTAGTTTAAAAAAAAGTAAAATTGTGTTTATCAAATACTTTTAATAATAATGTATACTTTATTGATCCCCGTGGGGAAATTCCTCTCTGCATTTAACCCATTCACTCAGTGAAGCAGTGGGCTGCCCGGGGAGCAGCGTGTAGGGATGGTACCTTGCTCAGGGGCACCTCAGGGTAGCCAGTTCAGGGGAATCGAACCCCTGACCTTCCGATCACGGGGCCAACACTGTACCTACTGAGCTATCCCTGCCCGCAGGAAACAAACTGATATGATATGAATTAATGAATGGATAAATAATTAATAAATGAATGACTTTACTGTATCAAGGGAACAACTCTGGACACAATAACTACTTTAGCTTGTGAAACTTTGATGAACTTTTCTGTTTCACCACCCCTGTGGTTCTTAGATTTTGTTCTGCTTTGTTGCTACATCATAGGCCAAAACAAAAGTTCACATTCAGAAACCGAAAAAAGTTCACACTCCACACCTTACTTTTTTTCTTTTTTTTTTAAAACCCTCAACGATAAAAACAAGATTTAAATAGAAAACGATTCAAATAGAAAACGACTCGATTAAAAGTCATGCAAAGCAACAAAAACTCCTCTTCTGTTTATTTTCCCTGACTTGTTTTTTTTTAATGTTACTTTCACTTCATTTTTTTAACCTAGCTGTCTTACCCAACAGTTTGAGAACCACTGTCTTAGACTTAGAGAACCACTGGCACATGCAAAACCTAGCAGATTATGAATTATTTCCAAAAACATTCTACCTTTGTCACTAAGGAATTGTAAAATTAAAATTAAAATGGATCCTATGCTGTGTATTCTGTTTCTGTTTCATTTGCGGGTCTTTACATGGCATGCAGCATTACTGGAAAAGGTATAACCTAATATGTAAAGAACAGAGAGATTCTCAGCTTTCATTTCAGTGAACCAAGAAATATTTATCAGCTTGCTAGGAAAATATGATAAAGGATGATGGTACATTTACGTGGAAATATAATTTACTTACAAAAGACTATACATATAGTTGACAGGAATTAATACTTTCATTTCAGTATTTTGCTGAAATAGTGAAGAAATTGTGCATTACATTTAAGTTTGATAGAATGATACAGTAGTCACAGTAGTCAAAATTACATTTGGAGCAGTTTTCAGTAGCATTGTTTTTATTTTTTCAGGTAGGATAACAAACAGAAGACCTTACACAATAATGGACAATATCAAATGTTCAAGAATAAAACAAAAAATTACTTATTACAGACATTTCTCAAAACACAAGTTCAAAGTTATGTATTTTGACTGCATTACGTCAATTAAAAAAACATATATACGTAAAAAACAATGGAGGAGTACAACACATGGCAATGATATGACTACATTTTAATTTAATCGTTCACAGTTAATAGTAGATGACAAGTGTCACATTTTACTATCATCACAGTCTTTAACACACAGAGTCAGATAGCAGCTCTTTTTGTGTACTTGCTGCCCTCTGGTCTGTCTGCTGTTGCACTGCCAGCTCCCTCACTTTGCTTGTGTTAGTGGCTATTTCCTCAAATAGCCTCACTAGTCGGGACTCTTCCAGACTCCCTTGTAAGTTCTTCGCAAAGAAGGCATATAACACAGGATTTACCAAACTACTGATGAAAACCAGGGCACCAGCTATGAAGATGATAGGCCTTGATACACAGTCGTCGTCAGTGTCTGGCCAGCTTAAGATGCAAATCAGATCAATAATGTTGATAACGTGGTAAGGCAACCAACACACTGTGAAAGCAATCACTACAGCATGGATGAGAACCATGGATTTCTCTTTTGAATTGAAACTCATCTTCTTGATCTGTGCAGCTACTAGACAGTAGCAGATACTAAGAACAATGAAAGGAACTACAAAACCCACCAAGGTGTCTAGGCAAAGGACGATAACCGTGTTGGTGACAGAGTTTAATTCCCTGGTGAAACACTGCACATTTCCATCAGTTTCTTCCAGATTCTGTGTTAAGGCAGGCACTCCTAGAAGGAAAGCAAGCAGCCACAAAAGTACAAGACATATTTTTATATTGCTTTTCGTCTTCCAGCGCATCATCAGAAATGGATGACAGATGGCAAGAAAGCGCTCCACACTCATAACAGTGATCAAGAAGACGCTGCTGAACATGCACACAGTCACAGTGTACACTAAGGTCTTGCAAAATACCACTCCAAACACCCAAGTGTGAGTCAGAGAGTAGATCCACAAAGGCAGGGTGATGAGAACCAGCAGGTCCGCAACAGCCAGGTGCAGAATGATCACCACAGTATGGGAGCGCTGCTTGACATGTCTCAGGATGGTCCAGATCACCAGCATGTTCCCAGGAGCTCCAACCAGGAAGGACAAACCGAGGATCACACACGCCACTGCTGTGCTGCCATCAAACTCCTCTGAAGGAGACAACTCAACTGAGTGGTTCATGGTGCAATTTGATGTGCTCGAAGTGATGTCGGCATCAAGAGCAAAATAAGTGCTGTAAAAGCAGGATTCATTTCCTCTTATAGTTAAATTGAACAGAAACGAAAATTCTTGCACGCCTTGAACATGTGATAACATGTTGTACTTGTCATAATTTCCATAATTCCCTCCCTAACAGGAGGGACAGCTTACAAGGAAGGGATATCTTTGAGCACTTAACAATGTTATCAGACAGTCATCTACAACATCGGAAACCAGTTCTGTTTTCTTACCCTGTGGTTTTTTAGTTTTAAGTTTACTTTTAGAAAAGTGTCTGTTCCACCTTAACATAGACAGCGGGTTTATAATTTTGTTATGGCACTTCTTTTAAGTTTCATGATGGATGTGTGAACATCATTTTTATCTGACACACTTTAAGTGTAATTTCAATGTGAGTTTCAAAGAAAATTAACACTGATTGTTGCAGTTGTTATTTGTTCAATCATTGGCTATAGCTAAAATATGGATGTCAAAGCAGATGTGAATAAATGAAATTCTTATCCTCTTTTACATGATTATTTCTGTATTACACTTTTACACAAGAATGACAAGTTTGCCATGTGATAGAGGATTATTAAGAAAAGAGTGACCTAATGTGTAAAAAAAGAGGGGGGATTGTCAACTTTAACTTTAGTAAATCAGAAAACATTTGTCAGCCTTATAAGAAATGATGACGAGTGATGATTACACATAAAGTGAATCATACACCAATCTGGGATAACAGTATGACAATTGATTATTGCTTCATCGTGGCATCTGTTAGATTACTTGATCCCCAATGCTGTGCCCTTGTAAACTGTGTTTAAACTGCCTTTAAACTATGGAAATTTTAGAAATCACTCTTTCTGAGGTTTAACTCAAATTAAGTTTAACTAGGTTCACAGCACTGACTACATTCAAAACTTTTGTAATGTATGTCTTCTGGAGGCAATAATTAAAACCTATAGATACATAATTAGAAAATTACACCTGAAGATGTCACTTGTTCCTAAATTTGTAATGACAAAAACTGAGCAAATTTGATAAATAGATTTGATCAAACTGTAGTTAGTTTGGCAGAAATTTTAAACTCATGAACTGAAAATAATCACTCGTGTAAGGTCAAATCATTTCTCATAACAGGTTTACTGTAAACGGAAACAGAGTTTAAAGTCAGGCCATTGCACAACTGAAACGTTCTTGTGACAGTCATGATGAAACTAATTCCTCAAGTGGATCACAATAACAGTGTTAAATTAGAACACCTGTATTGTGCTGTATTAGTTATACAACTGATTAGGCAATAATGTTGATCCATACTTTTCCTTTTGGTCCATGCAGTATAAAACTGTGGTGGAGCTGTGCTGACATATTTTAAATTGTCTTTTTAAATTCTGCTGTTCTGGCAAACTAACCACATGCCCTTGCTGCAGGGACTTATTTGGTTACATAATCAATAATCAGTAACCCTACTTTTTTTTAATCATATTTATTTGATGAAACTTTAACTATGGTTACATAATTTATGTAAAAGAACGTGTCTGGTAAATTTCTGAATGATGAAATTATCTAATCGTATTCATCTGTCTTTATATAACTCAATTAAGAAACAGTGACCTCCAGTGGACTTTGGGTGGTACTTACAATTTTGTCTACAAACCATGTAGATAAAATTTTAAGTACCACCCAAAGTCAGATAAACCATTTTCTTTTCTCATAACAAATAAATACAAATACTTTAAGTATAAATATTTCCATTTAATTGTACAACTAAAAGAAATCTCTTTTTTATTATAAATCTATTTTTAACGAATTTACTTTTGATATACCAAATGAAATTCCTGAAAACCTTATATTACCTTTAAACAACAACAACAACAAAAAACTGATCTAAGCATATAGCTTCAGTGCCACAAAAAGGAAAACTATACTAACTATAGTTGAATATTTATTCTTTGTGGACATTACCGATATTGCACAAAATACCTTGAAAAAAATGCAAGGTTAATATGAGGTTAGTGTTTTGATATACACAACACAGAAAACAAAGGTAAGATAAGAAATACTTAATTTATCTTCAATTTTGAATTTTTTTTTGTTACAGCCACTAAAAAACATTAAACAAAACAAACACACAACAAATAGATTAAATATGTAGAAAGGTATACAGTTTAATAGAATAAAATATGATAAAACAAATGTCTTAATGAGGTAAAACGAATCATAAGTCCAAATACTAACAATATTTCAAATAAATATACACGCAAGTTTTAAATAACAACTAAAATATTTTAAAAATTTCATACTAAATATTTATTTAAGACAGAAGACAGACAAGAAAAACAGAATTAAATATTACATGATATTAAAGGGCTAAGTATAACATTGTGAAATGCGGTAAACAATGCAGTGCAATAAAGTGTCTAAGCACTAAAGTGTGTAAGCACTACATTTAAAAGCAAATGTACATTTTATTCCAGTATCTTGCAGTTTAAAAGCTCAACAAAATGGTTTAAAATGTAAAAATAACTGTACTATAAACACTAGCCTACAGGTGAAGTCGTTTCTATTTTTGTTGTTTGCACCAAAAATAAACCCAATCCCAAGAAAGAGCGTCGATTCTTGCTTGTTCTGGGAACTCCCACAGCTTACTCACTGATTTGGTTTTCCAGAATATAATCAAAAAATGAAATCAAAATATATAAAATGTTTATTTCGTAATCAGGGGGAATGAGTTATTAGTTAAATTAAGCCGCTGAATGAAAATATTTATTTTTGTAATGACCGTGACTTTAAAGTTGTCGTGATGACGCTGTTACGCTGCGCAGACGGAAAGCCTTCCTTCAGCTTCAGCCAGCTGTCTGCTCGGTGAAATAAACATGACGATGTTGTCAAGTATCGTGTTCCCAGTGCCACAGGACTAAAAGTTCAGCACTGACTGCAACAGGGAAAGCCGGATATTGTGTTTATTTAAATCTGTGACAAACTGTAAGTGACGATTTAATACAAGTCTAGCGTTTGATGGTTGTTAACGGTGGCTAGCATTAGCTAACCACTAGGCTAAGTGTTCGGTAACGTTAGCCAGATAAGTAACTAATGTTATGTGAGTGAACTCCCGTTTGTTCCGTAATGGTGTTGCTCTTTGATGATGATAAGAAATTTTTACTTACTTTGGCTAATTTAACTAATATTCCACTTGAGTTAAACACTGTAGTAATTATCGCTAAAGGGAAGTTAGCACTGCTTGGCGGCTGAGTGTAGGTTAGCCAATATGTTCAGTAAACGTATGTTTTTTTTTGGGGGGGGGGGCGGGGGTGGACTAAGTTTTTAAAAATTATAAAGATACATTTGCACTCTGTGTGTCTCAGTTGTTAAAGCACAAAATTCGTGCCTACCCGAAATGGCTGCCATCACATGCTGTCTTTGCTCTATTTGCGTAATATTTACTCTTTGTCCCGTAAAGTTGGGCTAACGTCCCTTTCTGCCTTCACAGGTTGTTGGACTGACACCATTTTAACAAGCTGAGAAGTGGACTCGTAGCTTGCGATTGCAATGCCTCTGCTGTTTTTGGAGAGGTTTCCTTGGCCCAGCCTGCAGACCTACACAGCACTGAGTGTGGCTTTGCTTGCTGGTAGCATCTTCAGTGCCTACACCACAGTAACTGACCCGGGATTTGGGGCCTTGGAAACGGATGAGGCACAGCCTCCGTCCGAGGTGGAGCGTGAACTTCTAAAGAATGATATTAGTAACACAGAACTGGCAACAACTGTCCTGTGGTATCTTGTCACAGACAGTCTCTTTGTATGGGTGAGTGACTTTAGTGCATTGCGTGATGTGATGGTGATTAAGAAGTCCATATAAAAACTAATGGTGACTTTATTATCTACACACCTACAGGTGTTAGTGAACACATTTTGCTGCTCTTTGATGTTAATTGCTAAAATGATTCAGTACGTGGTGTTCGGCCCACTCAGAGTCAGTGAGAAGCAGGTAAGTCTGTGTTGTTACAGCTGTTTTTACTTCTTTCAAACAAGAAGCAAATGGTCACTCGTCTCATTCCCTGTC
>VUQG01028371.1:23268-35368 GCA_015106755.1 Etia nguti | reverse complement strand
CTTGGAGAATAAAGACAGATGAACAAGCAATACTGGCTTTTTTTAGTGACTATAGTCTCCGTGTTTCTCCCTTGTCATCTAATCTCAAAAGCACCATGTTGCAGATGATTATGATTAGATTGGTTTTTGGTTTTGTTACTCTCACAAATGCTGAATATCAAGCTGCAAGTGTTTTCCTTAAGGAAAAAGTGACATTTTTTTATGTTCTTTTCATACTTCCTTTTTTGTTGTCATAACATTTGGTTGCTCATTGTGTTCTTTTAATAAAAGAGTAATAGAAATTGTCCAGACTTCTATCTGAACAACAAAAACAACCCCCCCCCCCAAAATTAAAATCACTGCTGTCATCTCATACTCTAAAAATCAATGTGGCTGTTATTATGGCTTATTTAGTTTGTAATATTAGCTCACATTGGGCCTTGCTGAATCTGCTATGCTGTGGAGTTTGCTTCTCTAGTGCTGTTTATTTTAAACCTGCAGTAATGATTTTTTTCTGCCGCTTCAGTGCAGAAAACCACAAACGAAGCAGCGACAAAGACCACAAAATCACATCGTTGTATGGTGAACATGTTAGCAACCTGTAGCTTCTTCATACAGCTATATAACACCGACTAATATTACACTTCATTATCACATATTGCACGTCTCTGCCTATCTCTCTGTTGTTCTTTAACATTTTTTTAATTAACACTTGTCTAGTGGGTAGTAGTTAAAAGTTAGCCACACTCAAAATAAAGACCCTGTTATTTACCCTGTTTTTAGCTCTATTTTTTTCTCTCCCAGTTGGGAAATATCTCATTCTACTACAGACAAACATGTTGCAAATTAATGCATGATCACTACAGTGGCGGCTCTTAGGGGAACATCTTTTGGGTTCACTTGTCCTTGTAGAAGGAAGGGTCACTGCAGTACAATGTATAATGAAACATTTCTCTTCTAATTGGAGTGGGCTCTTTCAGGATGACAATTCCCCCATCAATATTGCATGAGGGGGTCACTGAATGATTTCATGAGTATGAAATTATGTGAATTACGAACTGACAAGAGGGCTCTTCACCTCCTCAAAAAACAAATGAGGGAAATGATGCTGATGAGGGCGATGAAAATGAACCAACACTGGAACATAGTGTTCCTCATCAAAAACACAAGATAAAACAATGCTTAGCAGAGGTGACTTTGGTGTTAAATGTCATCTCGACCAATGTTTGTTTTGGCCAAAAATATGAGAATAACATCCACACTGATAAAAAGCAGAATTTCCAGTTAAATTAAACTGATTCTGCCTCTCTCTCAGAGGTGAGTGTGTCTCTGCGTCGTGCTGGGCCTGATTGTCAGCTCAGCAGGTTTACAGCATGGCAGAAATGAGTCAGTCTTTTCTGATATGGTAATCCAATTAAACACTGGTCTTGTGAGAGATCACTTCGTATTTCTCACCAGGCAATAGGAATGAATGTTTCATAAGTCAATACTTCAGTATGTCTCTGGTGTTTTTGCTGCCACAAAAACAGATTTTTTTTTTAATGTGGCTATTTCAATTGTTTTACCTGGATCTATTTTTAATGCAGACTCACATCTCCTTTTAATGAGTGTTTTGGCTGTGGGAAGCTGGTAGCTGTAGTCATTCGTAGCTCCTGTTATACCTGGAAAATATGCTGCAGTTAGTTGTGTTCAGCATGTAGAGGCTTTTGAGTTGGCAAAAATGGGTTACCGGCCTTTGGAGCAAACAGTATGATTTGAATCATTATTAATTCATATGGTGTCTCTATTGTATGCCCCACAACCTCAGTGTTTTTTTATGACTGCTGCTGTTTCTGCGGTTGGGCCCTCTGGCCAGAACCTGACTCTGTTTTCAGTGTTTTGATCTGCGTCTACGTTTGCCAACTGAAAAAGGCTGACTAGCTGCACACTGCATGAGGCAAGATTGAAACAGAAAATACACACTGGATTTTTTTGTTCCCTGTCCTTCTGTGGTGTAAGCCCACTAAAGCTTAATGTGCTTCATACCTTATTGAACAGCAGAGATTATTTCTTGTCAGGTGTGGATCTTTTCATGTCAACAAGAAGATCGTGAAGCAACATTTGATTTGATGTTAATTCAATTTAACAATACTAGGGTCTGTCAAGTGCACTTGTTTGAACTGTACACTTGGAGTTTAGATAAGCAGGTTCTTACTCACTCTAGATTGATGTGTAATTGTTATATTAAAGCTAAAATTAACTTTATTAATTATGTATTTTCTGCTAAATAATATAAGCTCCTGTAACTACATAACTAATTTGATTTGATGGGTCATTAATAAATATCTCATTTTGTGCTATAGTGTTGTTGCTTTGATGTCACTGAATGAGCATGAGTGCAGTGTAGCTAACGATGAAATAACCCGTTTTGAATATTTCCCCACTTAAGGTGATGCCATTGATATTCAACAATCTGTGGCGTGTCTTGTTTGTCAGTTCTTTGGTGAACTGACCTCAAGCACCTTGAGGAACACTCAGTAGATTTCATTTTGTAAACAATACTAGATATTGCATGACCTTCACTGTTTCTTTGACTGCGTGTTGATGCATTTTATGTTGCATTTAAAGTTTTTACATTACAGGAGCTGTATGCAAAGAGATTCTGAAGGTTCAGCTCAAAACCCCTCAATAATGGTGACTACAGAAGAAACAATAATAAAAAAACATTCAAGTTTTAAGTGCTAACTATCACAAGACATTTTTCAAATGCTTGAAATATTTTCCTTCTATTTTTGTTTATATTAGTCTCATACCTAATAATACAGGACACAGAGTTGTTAAATGACATTTGTCAGTTTCATGAGAGTTATGTTTTATATGTATTTTTATCTTGTCCTTGTTTGTTATTGACAGTAGAGAGAAGGAGTGTGACAGGAAATAAAAGTTCTAAGCTGGTATCAAAATAGAAATTTGTTACTGGCTCAAGGTGTGTTATATTGTAAGTGTCATGGGCTGGTTGTGTGGCAGGCAGAGAGAGGATCCGAAATGCGGGACTTGGCAGGCAGGCTTAACTTAAGACAGAGCTTTATTTGCTGGCAAATGGCTGATTGAACAATATACTGTAACAAACAGAGCTAAACTGGAGTAAACTAACTGAAACCACAAACCCTGAGTAACAAACAGACGCACACACACACAACATGTGGAGATGACAACGACGTGACAAAGAACAGAGGAAAACTAAGCACCTAAATACACAGGATATCGAGAGTCTGAGCAGTAGGAGAAAAACACAGCTGGAAAAAATCTGACCAATTAAACAAGGGGAAACTAAATGTAACCCACATGAAACGAGGGACTGTCGAAATAAAACAGAACGTGACAAGCATACTGAGACTCAGACAAAGACACGTGAGCTTGACACTAGGGCAAGACATAACAGATATAGAAACACATGATGGACTGAACACAAAAAGGGGAACAGACATGAAAGCAAGCAATAGCCAAACTAGAACATAAGAACCACACCTATGGCGAAGAGACAGAAAGAGAGGGAGAAGGACTGCTGAGGGGGACGCTGAAGAGGACACACAGAGAAAAGACTAAGAGGCTGGACATGAAAGGGAACTAAATTAAACAAGAACTAAGAACTTAAGTAACAAAACTAAGAGCCTCCCATGAACAACAAACTCAAAAACCTGGGTCAAAGTCCCAGGACCACGACAGTTTAAGTTAAAGATCTTAGGATATTAAAAAGAAACACCAACAATCACTTGGAAACAGTCGGGAGGAAACCCATTGCAGCATGACTAAGGGATGGTTCAGCATCACTTGATCCATCCCTAACTATAAGCTTTTTCAAAAAGGAAGGTTTTAAGCTGAATCTGAAGAACAGAGCATCTGTCTCCCATATCCAAACTTGTAGCTGGTTCCATAGTGGAGGGGCCTGATAGCTGAAGGCATGTCCACCTATTCTGCTTTTGAAAGCTGACAAGTAAGCCTGCAGTCTGACAGCGAAGTGCTCCGTTAGGATAATTGGGTACAATGAAGGTCTTCAAGATATATTGGGGTGATTATTCAAGACTATGTGCGAAGAGAACAATTTTAAATTTAATTCTGAATTTAACAGGGAGAAATATGGTGTCTCTTTCTTGTCCCAGTTACTGCTGTCGCTGTAGTGTTCTGGATCAGCTGAAAGTTATTCAAGGTGCTTTAAGAGCTTTTCACAGCACTTTTGGAAAAATGCTTACAAAAATTCTGCAACAAATAGAAACACCCTATTCCAGGATGTCATTCATAGTATTACCCCAGTGAAAGTTTTTGAACTTGTAAGGGATGATTTGATGCATTATGTGCATCAGTTTTGGCTCTTATTTGCCCTTTTTGCAGTCTGTGAGGTCTTCCAGCCACCATTAGAATGTACACCACGTTCCTCTTTTTCATGTATTCTCTGTCGTGCTTCTATTACTGTATGTTGTGCTTGACTGACCAGGTGATCCTGATATAGCAAGTCATGCAGCTGACAGCAGGAACAGCGTGTTGTCCTGGACGCCTCCCCACCTGCATGTTAGATCAATTGTTTGATTGCTGTAGAAGCTGAAAGCAACCTGTTGCTTTCTCCTAACCCATGCGATCAGTTCTGTGGTAAGAACAACAGGAGAGCACTTACCTAGTGATTGCCAACAAGTTTTTTTTTAAAGTAGAGAAATGAATGTACAGCTCTGTTCCATAAGGTTCAGTTTGGAGCGGCATTTCTCAAGGGCTTTCTAAGCTATGACCTGATTTATTTTGGGTTGCAGGACAAATTGCAGTCCGCGTTTAATGTATATATGTGGCCTAAAAAGTGTATTTTTGCAGAAATCAGCAACACTCCAAATATAACTTTAATGTCAGATTGACCTTAGGACTAGTGAGTGGGCTTTTTTAAAGAATGATTATTACCTCAAATGTGTGCATATCATCGTGTATAATCAGTTTTTCCATTTTATTCATTCACATCTCCTTATTCTTAACTGACTTTAGGTGAGTGTGACTGGGTTCTTGAATTAAACAGATAATGTTCTTATATTCTATTTAACTTTTTCAGAACATAAAAAACTTGCTTATAAAAAGAAAATGCGAGAATGAAGCATGACTCATGAGGACATTTTATAAATAAAAACAGCAACTGTGGTTCTCTTTTTCCTGCCTGCCTTTTGTCATTGTGTTAGCACTAGATAAATGAATAAAAATAAGTCAGAGCTAGTGGGCAATGTGACGGGGAAAATAAGAAAATTAAAAGAAGAGTGCATCTCTCATCTCTTTCTTCTTTGCATCAGGCGATTCATACTTTGCAAAGTCTCTTATTGTAAACTGAAATGGGCTCATAAAAAACAACGAGTTTACTCATGAAGAGTACTCTGAACTTCATAGTACAATAAGTGCACAGTAGGTCAGTCTGAGTTTTTCAGCCTTTAAATAAATCTTTTTTGTGACTCTATTATTAATATGAAAATTATTTAAATTATCATCAGTATCTAAATTATGCACAATTTGGGATTACAAGGAACTAAAGAAGATGTTTTTGCCGACTGAGTTTTTAAAATTGTGTTACTTACAGTCCAAATAATAGTTTTGTAAGATGACATTATTAAAGTAAAGGCTCTATCAGCTGAATACCATTAACTGATGAGATACATTCCTAATTTATAAATGACCAAATAATCATCAGTTCAGGAGTTACTATACATCGGTTTAAGTTTCATGTTTTACAACCCACTGCTAATCCCAACGATATTGCTGGAACACAACCTAGCAACCTAGAAAAGCTTAATATTTGTTGTTCTAATAATTCACAATTATTTAAATATCATATCTAATTGTTCAGCAATTGCAGTAAATTGTTTACTCCATACTTTTGTGCAGGTTCTGGTTGAATTTTGGCATTAATCAATCAAGTTTCTATGAATATCATTGCAGAGCAGAGTAGAGTGGTATTGACTGGCTGTAGGGTTGGGCCTTGTGCCAGTTCTCATTAGCGGTCTCTGTCCTTTCACCTCGGTTTGTCTCTCAGTTTTCCCTGCTGCTAATGTTTGTGCCTGCTGATTTAAACCGATGGCAGCCCTTAGTGCTTTAATAGAAATGTATTGATCACAGGGGTTGTGAGCCATTTATGTGGCTACATGGATATTTTCACACAGAAAAGACAACAGGCAACCTGTTTTCTGCATGTATACATAGCAGAATGAAAGACATGAAATGCAGTTTTACAGTAAAAAATCCACAATTTTCATGTGAAACATTTGTGTTTCATGTAAGCAGTCTGAATTCAGCTTTGACTTGAGACCTATGCCTATCAGTACTTAGCTATTGCAAAAAGAGCTTAGTCCATTTAGGCCAGTAAACCTGAATTTTCACCCAAAGCCTTAAACATTTTTACTCCAAGTTGGTCTCTAGTTTTCCAGTTTTTGAAAAACTCTTTCTCTGGTTTCATTATTTCCCAGAACCCCATGCCCACTATGTAGAAGCTATAGTAATCACACATTGTTGTTTCTTACTCAGTTGACCCCTATGGCCTGCTCTCTGACTGCTCACCCCTTCCACACTGCATGGTGTTTTTAGAACGAGCCTCAACGTCAGCGACCTTGGTCAGCAGCTCCAGTTTTAATCAGTGGTTGTCTTCACATGAGGAGTCCAATCTAGCTGCTTTCTGCACTTTAACGTGTCTACAGTCCCATTCTTACTTGCAGCCTATGCTGTAGCTCTCGCTTGCTTTGCTTCTTTTTACATCAGTGTAATTGCCTCTTTATGAATGTGCCTGACTACCATTGCATGTTTGGTATTATCAATAGCTAAGCTAGCTAAGTGGCCATCCTCATTCCCACTTAGCCATATATAAATCTGGTTTTATACATAAAGTTTTGTATATAAATCTGTCCCTGGACTGGTTCCTTACTACCTGTGAAAATGCATATGTAAAAATCAAAGTCACTTTCTCTCATAATATTTTAAAAAATTTTATGTATAGAACAAACAACAAAACAACAATATTTGCTTTGTTGTGCTGCATCATTTGACAAAATAATAGGTCAGTTATAAAAGATTGGATTCTTGTAATTGCTCTTCAAGTTGCACTGAACCTGTTTTGACCTTGATATGTATTTTATGCAAACTGCATATTGTGTTAACTCTTGTAAAGTGCAACTTTTAATAATTGTTGTAATGTCTGTTGCCCTCTTGGCCAGTTCATTCAAGAAAAAAACATTTTCTTTAATCACATTGAGACTTTTATCTAGAGAAAAATGGCAGAGTGAAGGTGCATACAGAAAAAAAAAACTATATAAATGAAGCACATTAGAGTTCAAATAGGGTTTGAGTGTGATATCTTGCACTGTCTTTGAGTTATTGCAATTATATTGTTTTAATGTAAAGCGTTATTAATCCATTATATACATTATTTAAAATGTGTAATGACTAATCCGTTAATGCTCCATTTGTTTTCCCTCACAATAAGGTAATTTACAATGACTATCTTTGCCCATTGCCCCTCTAGGGATCACCTATTGTCCGTGTGCATCTATCTCTTAACAAAGTTTGAATATTCTTACAAAGCTATTCCAACTTTTGAAATTAACTTTGACCGGGGGCGTGCTGGTGGCTTAAAGATAATCACATCAAGGGCATGCAGCCTGACCTGTTTTTGCATCAGTAAGTTTCTGCTCACTGAAAAGCACTTAATCGTCAATTGTTGTCTTGGCTTTTGTGGGAATGTGAATAGCATCTTATTGATTGGAAGCAAAATGTTTTTAATGTTGTAGATGAGATTTCAGGATTGCAAGCTAATGGGAAGATGGAAGCTCGCTGCAATTTATTTTCAAGAAGAGCCCCAAATTGGAAAATCTTTACAGACATAATTAAGGCTTATCTGATAGTATTGTCAGAACTTTTCAGATGCTGTTTTTATTTATTTATTTTACCTATGCAGCAGTGGTTGTTAGGTACCAAAACACAAACATGCACATCTATCCAGAAAAGTAATGAATATAATATAAAGAGCAGTATTGATGTTTGATCAAAGCTAATGACAGTAAAAACAATGTCCTTGTAACTGGTATTGCCATTATTTTGCCAAATAATTTAAAACTATGTCTTTTGTTGATGTTATATTATCAGCTAGATTAGGCTTGCCCTAATGGAAGGTGTTACTTTTGTCCTCTGGTTGGGATTATGGGTCAGTGCATTGTGTATGCCGCTCAAGGATATGGTATGTGGACCAGTGGAGCTACATGGAGTTCAAAGTCAGGCTCCTCCACCTGGGGTATGACCTGGATATGAAGTAGCCATGGTGTTTTGGTGTTTCAAATAAGACTTCACTGTAACAGATAATTAGTACTAGTAGGACTCTCCTTATATCAATATAGGCATGAAAGCACACTGCTGGGGAAACATTGTTTAATCTTCTGTGGGGCAAAATTCGTGTCCTAACAAAACAATAACAACAATCTCTCTTGCACCTTTTCTCAGCACTGTGCTTTATACTATATTTTATACTGGATGACTACTTTCTCTTGATCTCTGCAGAACACTTGTTTTGTTAGAAAGAACTGAACAGTGGATATTCATAATACTAATCCATGTAATCCAAGTAATCCAGAATTATGGCTTGTAATGCTTGAAAATCAAAAAATTGTTAAAATATTAGAATATGTCATTCTGAACTTGAGTAAATCACTATTCAAACAATATAACTGTTTCAATCTAGTTCAGTGAATGTAACCACAATCACTGTTATCTGAATAACGATCATCAAAACACTCCACAAAGATGGTAAGCCACAGAAGGTCATGGTTGGAGAAGCTGGCTGTGCGAGTGCTGTATTGAAGCATACTGATAAAAAGTTGAAAAGTGTGGTAGGAAAAGTTGCACAAACAACAGAAGCTGGTGTCAGACCATCAAGAGCCACCGCAAACAGATATCCTCAGGAAAGGGGCTACAACTGTCAGAACTAATGTCAACCCACTCCTGAGCCAGAGACAACATTGCTTATCTGAACTAAGTAGAAAAAGAACTGTTCCAGATGCTTTTTTGGCACAATGTTCTCTTTTCGGATTAAATTTTACATTTCATTGGAAATTTTCTGTATTGTAAATCCTTCTAACTGATCTTTGGCGCTATTCTAAAAATCTAGGATGCTGGATTTCTCATTTACATGAGCTATAAGCCATGAGCATCAAAAGTAAAGCAAAAAGGACTTGAAATATTTTAATTTAGAGGTAACTAATAAAGAATCTATGAAATTTGAACTTTCTGAATTAAAAAAAAAAGTTTTTTTGAGCTGTATTATACTTTAGTAGCTAGGTAGTTGACACCATATTACAAAAAGATGCCAGTGTACTTTGTTTATATTCATTTTATTAACTTTTGGGCATCTTTAAATTTCTTTGCTCTCTTGCAAAACTGATAAAACTTACATATCTGTACAGTAATATGAGGGTAACACCTGCAACTGGTTAGTTTAGTGAACCACAAATGCTGGAAATATGCTGCACTGTTTACCATGTTCATCCATCACCATAAAAAAGGGCACTTTATTTTTAGCCAATCCCACTGCTGCCATAATTAGTCACAAAGGTATATTTAAAATGATTCCCATCAACTGCACTGGAGACTTCTGTATGATTAATTTCCTAAATGATACAGGAAAGGTAAGGACAATTAGATAATCTGTATTAGAAAGTAACCTTTGCAAAGAATTACACCTTTCGTGCAACCACATGAGAATGGGGCAGAATATCAAAAACAAGGTAGGACATTCAGAGAGTAAAGGGATTAGAGGTTCAGTGGTTGAAATTTTTGGCTCCATACAAGAAGGCCCTGAGTTTGTACCCTTCTGCTTGCAGTTGTTTTCTATGGGAGCTCCAGCTTCTCCCGCAATCACAACGTGCGCTTCTCCTCTTGTTGTGATCTTGACCAAAGTACTGGCTGAATAGATCTCCTAACGCAATGCTCC
This sequence comes from Etia nguti, assembly GCA_015106755.1. Classification (NCBI taxonomy): domain Eukaryota; kingdom Metazoa; phylum Chordata; class Actinopteri; order Cichliformes; family Cichlidae; genus Etia; species Etia nguti. Next base: position 25,422 of record VUQG01028371.1, on the reverse strand, counting down.
TTTAAATGATTTCATGTAATTTTCAGTGAATCCAAAAATATATCGAGCATTTTAAGAAAAAGAAAACACCCATATATTAATTTTTTAATATATGGGTGTTTTCAAACACTGTATACAAACCACCCATTTAGAGTCCTGGTATTTGTAGCTATATTGTTGTGGTGAGAAATATTTCAGTTTGAAAAAAGCTGTCTCATGCGTTCTAACCAATGTGTATATTTGTGTTTCCAGTTCATGTGAAAGCAGGAACCTGTGAGGTAATTGCTGCACATCGATGCTGCAACAAGAACAAGATCGAAGAGCGATCCCAGACTGTCAAATGCTCCTGCTTCCCTGGACAGGTGGCAGGAACAACAAGAGCTGCTCCATCTTGTGTAGACGGTATGCCAAGCTTCTCATTACAGTTTTGGTGATGATTTGAGACCAAATTCTGATTAGGGTAGAAATGTGGCATGGTGTAAACCTGTCACACCTGTCACTGTGCCTCTGGTGCTTATTTCACTGATCGTTTGGCACAAGGAGTTTCTCGTGAAGCAAAAAATACAATGTTGAGATTGCTGTTGTATAACCCAAAGGCTTCATAATCTTTAAATCAAATCACTTACCAGTTTATTCACTCAGCTCTTTGTCTGCTTTTGAAGTTATATCAGACATGTTCAGTGGAATAGACAGAAGGCCAGGTCATTTAAAGTCATGTCAAAAGTGGCCTCAGTTACAGGTGAATCGATCCCTATCTCCTCTTTTCAGTGTAATATCTCTGACAAGGCTTCTATATTTTGACAGTTCTCCCTTCACTTTAGAAATGTCAGGGAAAGCTGTTTCTACCCTATAGGCCTCCTTGAAGCAACAAAAAATCTTGACACATAAGCTTGCTGCACGCTTTCGTTCTCCTCCTACATACAAACATTCATCCTCCACACACCTTAACACACCTGCTCACAACTCTCACTGGCTTGACATTGACCCATGCCCTGTAATTCAGGCCTGAAAAGACTCCGGGGCAGGACTGACAGGTCTCCACTGCCAGCTAGAGATCAAAATGCTCTCGTTAATCACTGTGCTGTGTATAGAAGTCAAAGGCACTTGCTGTTACTTCAGCCAGGGCAAAAGAGAGATGAATATTTAAACAGCATGTTGCTAATTGTTTACTTTGCTATTTTTTCTTTTCCTTTATTTCTGCTTTTATTTTACTCCCAGCATCCATAGTTGCACAGAAGTGGTGGTGCCAGATGCATCCCTGCATGGATGGAGAAGAGTGTAAAGTGCTGCCAGATCTCAAAGGATGGAGCTGCAGTACAGGAAACAAAGTTAAGACAACTAAGGTGTGTTAAGTTCTGTGTTTGAAAGTAAAAAGTGGGTTCACTCCTTCATTCATTAAATTGCTAAAATCAACACAATAACACAATGACAACAAAGTCACAGCCTAGAATAAAAGCTGTAAGAAAATGTGACCCTAAAATAAGTGCGAGGTGAAAGAAAGGAAGAAAACCTAAGAAAGCACTGAAAGTTTTTTTTTCATTAACTTCAGATGAATGAGATCAGAGTAGGCAGAGTAGAAGGCAGCAGGAGAGGAAGATGTGACTCACAGGGGAGAATCAGTGAAGTGTATCTTGAAGCGATCAGCTTCTGCACTGGAAGGGGGTGAGTTAAGTTCAGCAATCTATTTACTTTTAGACCTATTTTGTTTTCTAACTACAGTCAGTTTATTGTATTTTACTTAAGCTACTAATATGGTTGCAGCATTTAGATGAGGTATTCGGCAACGCAGGAGGCTCTGGGGCAGACCAGGATGTATAAGGGAGCTGCTCGCAAGCTGAAATGTACTCTTCCGTGCCGAACCAGTGCCGAAGAATTCTGGCACTGGTTGGTCCCACCACCCCTCAGTTTATTTTGGCACAACTGAACTCAAAAGCAATTTTATCCACCAAAATACCAAGGGATGTGTAAAATGAAGATTTGTATAGCTAACCAGAAAATAAATCTAGTTTTGTTATATTAGCAAAATAGTGGCTCATACCTGGGCAAACTAAATGTATAATAGGCTAAAGTAGGTAGTTTGGACATTATCTGATATGTTTTTTATATTGTGTTCGATCATCCAGATGGGATTTCTAGATAATGTTAGAAAAATTAGGTTGGTTTATGTGAAGAAAC
>VUQG01028371.1:11236-23248 GCA_015106755.1 Etia nguti | reverse complement strand
TGAAGAAACTTCCTGGCTGCAGGAGGCAGGACTAGGGATGATTACTCGAGTGTTGTTAAATACACCAGACAATTACATCCTCTTTTCCCACCTTGGCACAATCATTCAAACTTTGTAGGGAGCTGACAGGTTAAAATGTGTTTAATATATGATCCAACTGCGTCAGCCATGGAGTGAAAGATGCCAGTTTAAAACTGTTTTGGACTGAAAATCTCAATCAGGCTTTCTGGAAAAGGCCTGGTTCCAAGTAAAGAAGGCAATAAAAATGCATGGTACTGTACTGACTGACTGGATATTTTATAAGGTACACCTGTCTGGTATCAGTTTGGACCCTCTGTTGCTTTTGTGGCATAGATTTAAAAAGGTGCTGGAAATGTTCCTCAGAGATTTTGGTCCATATCAACATAACAACATCATACAGTTGCTGCAAATTTGTCAGCTGCACATTGCTGATGCAAATCCTTTCCACCACATCCCAAATGTGCTCTGTTGGACTGAGATCTCAAAGCCATTTGAGTGCAGTTACTTTCCAGAAACCAGTTAGAGATGATTTGAGGTTTTATGACATGGTATATTAATCCTGTTGGAAGCAGCCATCAGATGATGGGTACTACCATGTGAATTTTTCAGCAGAAACTGATAAGGAAGAAGAAATAATAAAGACCCGTTGTCCAATTTTAGTGAGTCTGTGTGAATTGTAGCCTCAGTAACCTTTGCCTAGCTGACAGGAGTAACACTGGTGTGGTCTTCTGCTGCTGATGGAGGCCACATACTTCAAGGTTCAATGATGTTGTACTGTACATTCAGAGATGCTCTTCTGCACACATTTGTTCTACTACTAGTGTCAATTCTTCTCTGACATCCAGCATTAACACGGCATGTCTGCCTAAAGAACTGCTATTCACTGGATCTTTTCAGTTTTTGGACCATTCACTGTAAATTCCGGGGATGATTATACAGGATCACCAGTAGATCACCAGTTTCTGAATTACTCAGGACAGCCTGTCTCACACCAAGAACCATGTCACATTCAAAGTCACTTAAATGAACTTTCTTTGTATTTTGATGCTTTGTTTGAGTCAAAAGTGGGAAGAAAGGTCCCCCTTTACTTCCCATCAAGATGTCAGCAGGTCATTTTCACCATGTCTACATGTGATTGACTGAATAGTTATTTGTATTAAGAAGGAGATGAACAGGTGTGCCTAATAAAGTTTTACATTAGTGTATACATTTGCTGAACACATTATGTTAGCTGTCAAATTAAGAAATGAAGAATGCAACACATTCACATACTGATGATAGGTATGTTATTGGACTGATATAGAGATATGTTCCCTGAGCTACATCATAACAAATGCATATAAATAGAGATAATGCATTCAGTGCCAAGCCTTCACCATGTTCTTAAACAACTTTGGAGATGACCTGAGATAAATATATCATAAACTGTATACTTTATTATGGCTTCAGTTTACTTTATATTTAGCTCCTGTTAAGCAACATTCAAAAGTAATACGTATTTAATCAGAAGTAACTGTTGTAACATTAGTCACAATTGGTTTCTTTAAAATTTTTCTGTCAGAATGCAATTTCTTGGGGATTTAAGAGATAATCTCACATATTTAAATAGCACTTGTGATGAATTACAATTATTAAATCATGAAATGAGCTCAGGGTTTTAATCACAAGTTCACATCTGAGCTTGTTTTAAGACAGCCAGACTGCAAAATATTTAGTGTCAAAATAATTACTGAATATTCATTTTGTGCTTCATTAATATATGCAATAAGACATTTGTCTTTTTTCTGCATGTGTAATTTCACACTCAAAGAAATTAAATCATGATAGGCTGAAAGTCAGATATAATCTTTTATATGACTAGAATAAATATAAAAATATTATCATGAGAGTCTGCACTGTCAGTTGGTAGTTGACTACTTTGTAAGCAAAAACAATTATCATATCTGTAATAGATAATGTGATTGTACACCACTGAGGTCACTGATACAAGATGGAAACTGCAGCCTCTGATGAACGAAATGTTTCGCATAACTGATCAGATTCGTATGCCATGTAGCCATCTCATCCTCAAGGTTTCCGCATTAAGGTTAAGTGAGAGGAGGCTTGAATCACAGCCTGCCTTTGAACAGGCTTGCATATGACTTCCAAAGTGCAAGAGAGAAGCAAAACAAAGGCAAGCAATGGCAGGAGAAAGACAAACAAACAACGAACAAATATTCCCCCAGGAAGCAAAATTGTCGAGTGGGATATGCTGAAGGAGCCAGGAGGGCTCAAGCTGGAGCACTTCTGGAGATTAATAGAGGTTATCTGGAAGTGTGTTTTGGGTTTGAGGGTGTGGTGGACCTGAAGTGGATGGTAGGTGAGGAGGGGGGGACACAGTAGGCCCTTAGTCATCCATCACGGTCCACTGTTTGACTCACCAAACGCCTGTAGTTGAGCTGCCTCTTCCATTATTCATGCCTACAGGAGGCTGGGATGAAGCAGAGCTTTTTATTTTAGCCGGGTTAATAATTCATGCCCTCTCACACAGCCATGGGAAAGCAGAAACAGAGGCACAGACGAGCAGGGGTCCAGGTGGCTAGTAGAACCCGTCAGAACCTCGACTCTTTTTTGATTAGGGAGTCAGCGGGGGTCACTCCATGCTCATGGCCTTGCTACCTCCCACAGAGAGCCAGCCAGGAACGGCTTATGTTTGCTAGAGGGCTCTGTACCTGAGTATCTCAACAGTTAACATCATTCGGAGGAATGAAGGGAGGGTTTCCTGAGGACTGAGCTCAGGTTCTTAAGTGTGGCATTGGTGCAGTAAATGATTCTGTGAAGTCTACTACTCCCTGAATAGAATTTCCAACAAATGAAACTGGAGCATATCCTAAAATAGTATTTCAAAGATACAAAATGTAAGCCTTTTATGTCTTGGTTACAACTTAGGTTGAAAGACATAAACCCTGGTGAAAATTATATTTTACACTCCATTTTTTTATATAATATGTTAATTGAAGATTGTACAAGCACATCAGGTGATTTCTTCAGGAATCTTTTTTTAAGTCTATATAAACTGACTATTGACACCATGCAGACATTTTTTTTTTTTTACAAAAATTGGACTTAAAAATTACTCTTTGCAGTTTTTAAACAGGGTAAAATGTAAAAAGTCCAATAACAGTCACAATTGCGTTAATTTATTGTGGGACTAATTTTGCTGTACATGAAGTTGTAAGTCCATGTACAGAAAGGGAATGGTTAGAGGTAGCCTGGTTTTACAGTACACTGCGTATTGGTGTCTTTGAACTTAGGACTTGCAAGTTTACAGTTTGTTTTGGCTTCACAGCTTTTATCAGTGTCTTTACAAAACCAGTGGGGAAAAATGCTTTAGAGAACAAAAGGTAACCCCACTGTTGTCTTCAATACTGCTTTAAGACTGAGCTAAGTTTAAACTCTTCAGTCTGTAAGTTATATTTCATATTTGGAACATTAAGGGTCCAGAACAGACTTTGCAGTACATGCCTCCTACAGTACTTATTGCCCAGCAGTGTTGCTTCGATTAAAAAAAGAAAAGTGTCAATTCAGTTATGATGAAGCCACATCAGTAAAGTAGATGTCTTAACACCTCCCTAGGCCCCTTTTCAGACAGCTCCAGTTGTTACCTCTTTCTCAGCATGTCCAGCAGCAGCTAGTGTTATGGTCCTGCTCGTAATGTCAGGAATTATAACCTCGGCTGCTCCTGCTTTTCACTTCTCATCAATCAGAAGACAAAACAAAAAGAGAGCCTTTCCACTTGACAGGTGCCGCTTGTAGAGAATGTTTTGAAGTGTGCTGATTGATAGCTGTCCAAGAGAGAATTTTTTTTCCAATAAAAAAAAAAAAAAGAAAACATGTCTTGTTCTTTCTAACATAACTGTGTAAAGTGTATGCATTTTAGCTACAATGTTTCAGATAAATTATAGGTGCAGTTCAGCTGAGAGAATAAATAACCTTAGCTGGAATCCAATGTTTTCCGAGACCCCAGATAATATCCACATGAGAAAATAAGTTTTACTGGCCAAAATATAACAAAAAAATATGTATTGTCAAAACAACAAGAAATAAATAAGTATGAGAAATTCCTTTAAATAGATGGTTTGTACTCAAACACAAAGGTAAATGCATTGAAAAGGTAATGGAAAAGCAGAACACTGCTGATGCTGGTTATTCACACTATATCTGGTCTCAAAACAAACTGTTAGTCCAAAGCTGCTAGTCCAGCAATGACATGCTCCCTCACTGGCTTCCTTTCCACAGACCAGCCCTGAAATAAACTCTCATCATTACACCTCTGCTAACCAGGAACCCTATACCATCTTCTAATAATGTTTTTTTTATGCAAAGAAACTCTGCACTTTGAACCCACTCTTCAAAAACTCATTGACAAAAGTGTTGCTTATAATATTTAGTTGATTGAGGGTGCATATGTGCAATATAGCCTTCACACAAACAAGTGGTAAACTTTGTCCTATTTTTGGTTTTTAGTTTTTTGTTGGAATTGAATCCAGTTATTTATCTATTTCCCAACTATACTGTCAGTCGAAAGCATGAGAATAAAACTGGTATTTAGAGTTAAAAGGCAGGGAAATGCTCAGAGAATGTTTAATCAATAGACAGCTCAGAAAGATGAGCTAAATAAGTTTAATGACAGTTGTTTGGCTTTTTAAATCATTGATCGAGGCTGACATCAACTGTGTAATTTGCACAATGAAAACTTGAAAATTCCCCAATATTTCTTGAGGAGAGTAAAAAGTTATTAGAACTGTGAATTAGTCTTTTTGTTACTTAACAATGATGTGCAGATTCTCATGGATATGGCAATAGTGTACACACAAATGTGCCCATGCACACACACACATGTGCTTCAGTAGCTGTCCATCAAAAGCAGAGTCTCAGATTGTTAATGTGACTGGCCTGCGGTTGACCAGTCAAGTGTGGTCTTTTATCCTGAAGCAACTTAAGCATTAAACCCGAAGGAGCTGAGTTCTGCTGATTCCCCTTTGTGTGTTTACTCCCCAGTAACCATCACAGTGACACCCAGAAACCAATGAATGCTAATTGCTTTGATAAGCTTTTGCTAGGCTTCAAGTTTTTGTGACTGCTAACATCATTTTACTTTGGTTTTTGTCTGTTTAGTGTCCAAGCTTTTTCTCTCTGTCACTAGTCCTTTAAGAGGTGAAATACCCGTAACAATCTGCTTCTGCAGTCACAAATGTGTTTGTGCTTGTACTTTTCTAACTTTTCTTTTACAATAGAAAACATCTTCAATGTATAAAATTAGTTGTGGGGCTTTCACAGTTACTGTGTAATAAAGTGAACTGTAATAATTAAAAATTAAATACTATAAATAAAGATCCAGTGTGTTGTAGAAAAGACTGTGTGTGTATGGTGGTAATTTACCAACACAAATACAGGATGCAGAAGACAGGAGTAAAATATTAACAAGCTTTTAATGCTGATAAGTCAAGAAATTACAAAGTCTAAACTCTGGGGATGAACAGCGAGTAAAACCAGGGAATCCAAACATCCAAAATTTATTGGAATGTACAAGAAGCACAGGGAATCCAGAATCAGAAAACACTAAGAATCCCAATACAGGGAATGTTCTACTACAAGGACACACAACTACACATACAACACAACAAAGAACAAGTGGGAGAAATAATGGGTGAGGAACTAACACAGCTGAAGATGATAAACATAATGAGACAGGGCAAGTTAAAGTCAATACCAGACAGAGAACAGCTACCAAATAAAGCAGGAAGTAAAACACAACTAAACAGGGAAATGTGGTGGAATTATCAGTATCAATATTATTAGCCCCAGGAAAACATTTTTATCGAGCCATAGAACAAACAACTGCTGTGCAATGATGTGCTTTAATGTTTTAATGCTCAAAGCTCAAAACATCAAGTTAAAACTGAGAGATATCTTCCAATTTACAAAAACTGGAGAAAGGGTCTGAGGTGTCACTTGAGAAGGAATCATAGTAAAAAACAAAATAAATCAGTTGAGACTTGAGAAAAAGAAATGTTGATGCGCACAAATCGGGAGATGGAGTTATCACAACATTTTAAAATGTCATGAACTAGAGTGAGAAGTATCATGAAGAAATTCAAAGAGTGCCACGCAGTAGAAAACAAGCTTGAAGGAGGTTTGATGCAAAGATTTCAAAGACTCTGGAGAGAAAATTTGTAGTCTCAAAGAAGACAATCATGAGAACCCTGAACAGAAATTACCTGGGAGGTTGCAGAGCAAGAAAACCTCCACAACCTCCACAATGTTAATGCCAACTTGGAGAAATATTATGCATACTGGAAGTGTGTTGTTTTTAAACATCCAAAATAAAACTAGCGTGTTTGGGAAAGCTTTCGCAAAAATTCCTTGTTCTGTTTAACCGCACTTTGGAGATACTGAACTTTTCATAGGGGGTTATTAATTCTATCCTCATGTGTATTTATGCATTTCACTGTAGGTCACACTAGGACACTGTACCAGTAATAATGTGCCAACGTTTGTCTCTTATACTGTTGAAAAAATCATCAGACCTAACTTCATGTTAAGCCACACCATGAATGTACTGCGTTTACAGCTTCCTGCAAAAGTAATATAAGACCTACTAATTTTCAAATTCTCTCTCACACCCGTGATTCCTGAGGATTGCCACATGGAAGTGAAAATTAAATTGTGGCTCCCCAAACAGCAAGCTCTGTATTATCAGCTGCAGCTCTAAGCAGCAGAAAAATCACACTTTAACACAGCTTTTGGATTGCTTTGCTCAGAACACTGATTGTGTGTGGTAAAGTCCTTATTGATTCAACTGGTGAGACCCCACTAAGTTCTAACTGAATAGCACTAAAGTGCAAATATTCACACAGGAACACCTGTTCTTATATCAACCTTTCTTGCTGGCTGTCTGTGTGTTTGCATGTGTGTGTGTGTCTGTGTTTGTATTAAAGTGTGTCTAACATCACAGGCCAAGTCACAGAGTTACTTGTGTTCTACTTTTAAAAGGGCAAACCAACAAAGAACAGCATTCACCTCCCAGAGTATTTTTAGAGATTTGCTTAAAGTGAGAGTGGTAGCTACAAACTGCATCTTTCAATCCGTTATATTAATATTCATGAAAACATCTGAGAATACTTATTCCAGTTGTATGCTATCATGAATAATAATATTCCCTCTGTCTGCATTGAAATCATTGACCATGATGCACACTGCATTACATTTGACTTCTAACTACTGACTGTCATTTTTTTGCTATGTGACAGCTCAGGTTTTTGAATTATAAACATACCATGCTGGGAATATGAGCACCTTGAACCTGTCAAGAGATATAAATTGCTAAAGATGTAGCATCAAAACAAGAACTTTTTTTTTTTAATGGAAAAGCTATTATTTCAAGGCGAGTCAGATGATAAGAATCTATAGCAATGGTAATGGATATTTTTTAATACTAGCTTGATTTTTGTCAGATATACATATATGTCATCAGTGGTTTTTGAGATATTCATGCTCAAACAATGCCTGTGTGAAAAAAAAACAAACAATAAACCCAAAACAAACAAACCTTCACCAACGGTTTATGCCATAATTAATTTAAGTGAGTGTTATCATTAATCATTAATAGTCAAATAAAAACACAACCCATTTCCTTCTGCTCCCTAACTTCTTATTCTTTCCCTGTCTCTAGGTCACCCGATAGTCGTCTGGTTTCAAGGATAACCTCATTTGAAACCAGACACTGTTTCTTTGATCAACACCATTGGACAATTGGATGTCACGTTTTGAGAATTGGTGGTAACCAGGGACCAATAAGGACAACAAACACGGACATTCCAGTGAATGAATGGAGGACCAGGGAGCATCATATAAGACTACATATCCAAACAAATTCCTGACTTTTGATCTAGCATCAACAGTAGCTGTCTCTGAACTCTACTGCCCACCAAATCTCTCTTTGTATTATAGTTTTATTCCTTTGGACTAGAGATCTCAACAGTGAAGATATATATATTGACTAAAGGACTCTGGATAACAGGAAAAAAATCACTCTTGAAACAAAACCATGTGATGTGAAACTTTTGTGTTATTTTCTTGCCACAAAGAGCCCCAGGACTCTTGATGCATATCTGTGTTGATCTCGTGAGATCATAAGCATTTCCGTTCCTTTTAGCCTTATGGAGCAGATATCTCTTCTGTTTCTTTTTGTTAATTTAAAGTGTCTGGCTTTTTAAAGTTTGTTAGGATGTCAAGTCTTCTTTCTGAAAGACAAAAAGACAATGCCACAACGATGAAACCAAGAAAAAATGTAAGATGTTTAGCTACAGCTCACCAAGGGTCAACATAGCTCAGTTCTGCCAAAATGTTTTAATGGTATCTGTTGTTTTCAAAGCCTGGTGACTACTATTCATTACAAATGTCAGTATTATATCAATAAATCTAACTTAATGGATATTGCTGTTTTTTTAAAAAAGTTGTTTTTTTAAAAAGAAATTTTATTTTACAGTTTCTGTAAAAGGCATTTTGCATACCAGGCCATAGTGCTGTACAGGCAGGAGCTGTTGGGACTTAAAATTAGCAGGTCAAGCAAATAATCTGACAAAAAAAAGCAGGAAGAGGGGGAGAGCTCACAGCTAATCAAGGTTGTGTTCATGGCGGATTTGAAATGTGAAAATCAGCAAATGCAAAAGTAGGCCATGTTCAAAAATACAAATGGGTGAAATCTCATTGCAATGTTCTTCTCAAAATTAACAGACTTAAAAAAAAAGTATCTGAAATCTGGTCCAGGGAGATAATTATCTCTTACCCTAAAACAACCTTAATCCTATTTGGTTCATTTCCCAAAGTAGATGCTAGTGTCATCCTTGGTTTATTGCATTAAATTAATGCTACCCATCACAATCAAATTATAGGACTTATTTACTTGCTTTTTGAGATCCCATGAGGATTTTCCTGTTATAAATCCAAAATCCTTTTTACTATGTGTAGTAAAATAAAGCTTCTGAGGGAATTAGACTGAGGAGTGTACAACAGGAGGTTGGAAGACAATCAGTGAAAGGCACAGGATTATTTAGCCCTAGTGACATAGCCATTTGAATTAGTGGGGCTCAAGGTCAAATAGAACGTCCGTTCATTTTGACACATATAATATAGTTATTATCGTTACTGATGGACGTGAAGCTCTATTATGAAAGTTGGTTAGAGTTGGGTTTCTTTGAGAAGTCATAAGAAAGTTAGGGATGCAATTATAGTTCACCTGCATGTGATGTATACCTTAGGGACAGGAAATCACTGTGCCTCCCTTTTCTGATATGATAATAAAATAAATTATAATGTATATTTCCTCTATAGGTGTCATGTTTATGACTCTAGGAAAATATCATAGAATCTGTGCAAAAATGGCATTTTAGTAATTTCTTTCTGTTAAAAAAATATTTTAAAAAATCAAACATTACTTTGTGCTTCACTTTCATAAATCCATACATTGCAAAAGAGAGAAAAAAAAGAAAAAGGGAAAGCTTCAGTCTAGACTCAAAACAAACCCTCACATTATGGGGAATTTCATATTTTCTAAGTCAATTTCCATCTGTAAGTGAAGCGGTACATTTGCCACAGAATGCTTCTTATACTAAACACAATTAATTAAGCAAAAAATGTAAAAAGCTTGCTCCCAAAGACCAGACCCCAGGGACTGATGCTGAAGGGGAGGAATGAGAAGGTTTGCTATGGTTAAGCGATCCAGGTTGCCTCTTGTTTGGTTAGAAATCATTAAATTACAGTAATGACTAATTTCTCATTCCTGCATGCAATTCACTGGAGACCACCATGGATTTAATAAAGAGCTGGCGATGAATTACAAACAGTGAATGGCTGAGGAAAAGCTACGTGATTATACAGAGTAATTCATAAGTGCATTAATAAAACAATACAGAAACATTGCTAAATCATTTGAGATAAAGGCTATTTGCATAATTCATTAAGATTAATCAGACCAGGCAATCTACCACAGTGCTCCAAGGAAAAGAGAGAGAAGACATGAATCCGTTCCCCTGGAAAAACCCTTTCTATCTACAAACAATGATACAAATCTACCCTTGGATCAGAGAATTAACCTCTGTGCACTTACAGCCCCTGCAGTGCTGAAACACAATCCTTCAGTCATTCACCTTTATGCGGGCTAATATTCTATTAATAATGAAAGATCTTTTCATACCATTGCTCCTCTGGGTTTTGTTGCTTTGCCATAAAAGACCTTCACAGAAGTTGAATGGAAATACAGTTTTTGTGCAAAGCTGAGGTCTGGCTGTTTGACAATTTTGTTATTCACTTGTTATTCACTTCTGTATTTCATTCCCTGACGTTAAATAAGTTGGGTGGGATGTATGGGATGAGTTTGGCATTGGTTACAGATCACAGGCAGAAACTGAAACTGCTGTGGCCCTCACTGCAGACTTTATGGCCATCACAATCAGCTCTAATTGGGCACTAGTGTGATTAAGCATATTATTTCTTTAGTAACATTATATCAGAAAGGTCATGTAGAACTACAAAATTGATATTGCTTTACAACTCTGAATGACTCTTATATCATAGAATATATTTCTTAGCTTTATATATATAAGGACCCAAGCAGGCAGACATGCAAACAATGAGTGAAAAATGATTGTTGTTAAATGGACTGATTCTTATACAGCGCTTTTCTACTCTCCCAGAGGACATAAGCGCTTTTTACAACATGCCACATTCACCCATTCACAAGAGCACTTTCTTCTATGCTTTTTAGTGCTTACTATCTAACATTCACACACATTCATACTCCAATGGATGCATCAGAGAGTAACTTGGGATATTTGGCCAGCAGACTGGGGAAGCCAGGGATTGAATCAGTAAATGACCTGCTCTACCTCCTGAGCTACAGCTAATTGTTAAATCCAAAGAAGTAAAAAAAAACTCACTAGAAACTAGAAAACAAAAGGGCGGCACTTACCTGCCAGTTCATTAGTTACACAGTTTTTAGTACCTGGATGCATTTTTTTCCTTTCAGGACTGCTTTAATTCTTTGTGGCGTAGATTTAGCACGGTGCAATTTTGATCCATATCGCAGGTTTTAGCTGCTCATCTGAATTTCCCAAATCCACCACATCTCAATGATGCTCTGTTGGACTGAGATTTGTTGACTGTCGTGGCCATTTGATTACAGTGAAAGCACTGTCAACAACAAGAAGCCAGCACGAAATGATTTGTGACATGCCATGTTACCCAGCAAGAGGCAACAATCACACTGTGGTTATAAAGGGATGGGAATGGTCAGCCACAATACTCAGGTAGGCTGTGATGCTTAAATGATGCTCAGTTGGTATGAAGGGGACTATTGATACCGTAACTATTGATACAAGGCAAGGCAGATCCATGCTTTCAGGTTGTTTACATCAAACATGCAACAGATTTTGGTGAGCCTGTGCAAATTGTAGCCTCAGTTTCCTGTTCTTAGTTGACAGGAGTGGCATCTGGTATGGTCTTTTGCTGCTGTAGTCCACTAATTCAAGGTTCAAGGTTCGATATTTTGTGCATCCAGAGATCCTTTTCTGCATACTTGTGTTGTAACAAGGGGTTATTTGAGTTTTTATAGACTTCTAGTTAGCCAGAAGCGGTCTCTCATTCTCCTTTAACCTTTAGGCATAGGCCTAAATAGATTTAGCAGCTTCCACATGATTGGCTAATTTGATACTGGCATTAACAACCAATTGAACATGCAGTGAGTGTGCATAGGAGGTAAAGAAAATAAACCCCCAAAAAGTCTCTGACTGAAGAAGTCACTTGGATGAGTGACGAAACGTTTCTCCCACTGAAAACGCTACGTCCAGATGAACAGAATCAACTTTTGGGGATTTACTTACCTGGATGATTGAGCATGCATCAGGACGATAGGGATAGCTCAGTAGGTAAAGTGTTGGCCCCGTGATTGGA
>VUQG01028369.1:6711-19580 GCA_015106755.1 Etia nguti | reverse complement strand
ACATATTTGTTTAATATGTGCATTGAAGGACATATCCTGGTCAAAAATGACTCCAAGGTTCCTCACAGTGTTACTGGAGGCCAAGGTAATGCCATCCAGAGTAAGAATCTGGTTAGATACCATATTTCTAGGATTTTCAGGGCCGAATACAATAACCTCAGTTTTATCTGAATTAAGAAGCAGAAAGTTAGCGGCCATCCAGGTCTTTATGTCTTTAAGACATTCCTGCAGTTTAACTAATTGGTGTGTGTTATCTGGCTTCATGGACAGATAGAGTTGGGTGTCATCTGCATAGCAGTGAAAATGTATACTATGTCTTCTAATGATACTGCCTAGGGGAAGCATGTATAATGTAAACAGAATTGGTCCTAGCACTGAACCCTGTGGAACTCCATAATTAACCTTAGTGTGTGAAGACGACTCTCCATTTACATGAACAAATTAGAGTCTGTTAGATAGATATGATACAAACCACTGCAGTGCAGTACCTGTAATACCTAGAGTATGTTCTGATGTATGTATTTAAATATTGTGGTCAGCAGTATCCAATGTGGCACTAAGGTCTAGTGGAACAAACACATATCTGTAACCTTCAAGAGAAGGGGGGTTTTTCACTACAATAAATGACATTTTTATTATAGTTGCCTTCATCTCAAAAGTGAACCATACTTTTAATTTTTATTGCTTCTTGAAACTACTTAGACTGAAAAACACCTTAATGTTTTTGATTGATTGCTTCATAATAATGTCGTCTCCTCCTAAATATATTCTCTCCCTTCCCAGTGAGTGTCTCCTCCCAGTCTTGAACTGATGATTGCGTGGTAGACGAATTACTAAAATAAGTGAAACAGTATTTGTATTGCAAGTAATAAACACATACAGTGTCTAGGAATTCAAACTAAACAGAAAGTAAGGATTGCAATAATAAACTAAGGATTGTCTGAAACATGAGGTCAAGTTTTTAAAAAATGGCGGCTTTGCACACATTTTAAGTTTCCCCACGGGAGCTCAAGAGCAAAACATCATCCAGCTTTCTGTGTCTCTGCACCCTGTGGAGCCTTTTATCCAGAGATTGATGTCATTGCTTTAGAAGAAACAGCCCAGCCCTCAAAATGTCAGCATGATTTAAACCTTCTGCTCAGTAAAAGGGGAAGTGCATTGAATTTTTACCTTTGATTCAAAGTTCTGCGTGTAGCCGCAGTTCTGTCGTTAAAGGATGATAACTGCTGTCTCTCGCTGATGTTGCACCGCTGTAGAGGGCTGCGAAGCAGGGATCGTAAAAATTTATGAATGAGAAGACGTTTTCAGGTTGAACACTGCTGCTTTGGTGATATTGTGATGCTGGGCTCCCGCTGCTCGTAAAATGTAACAGATTGAATGAGGAAGTTGGGTAATATCAGGAATTCCACAAAAGAAGCCATCAAACAGCAGCATACCAGGGCCTATTTCACAGGTTTTTATAGGTTTTTATTTGTACTTTCATCAAGGTGGTGCCGGCGGGTACGGTGCCGACCCAGGAGAGCGGCGGCTCGAGCCACGGTGAAAGTGGCAGTGAGTCGGGATCGGAGGGCAAAACGTACCGGTCCAAAGAGCAGCTGATGCTCAGGGCGAACAGTCTGAAGAAGGCGCTCAGGCAGATCATCGAGCAGGCCGAGAAAGGTAAGCCGCTGTTCTCGTCATTTAGCGTACAGCATCAGGGCTGGCTTATTTTGTAAACTACAAGCATGCTGCGTGCAGTTCACTGGTCGTTTATCATCATTTCAGTGGTTGACGAGCAGAACCGGCACACGCAGGTCCAAAGGATGTCGTCTTCATCCTCCATTAAAAGAGAAAACAGTGAGGAGCTGAAGGACGCCGAGCCACGTAAGTTTGATCACAGCGGGAATACGAGCGATGCCAAAGTGCTCTTAGTTCACACAGAAAATTAGAGAATCAAACCAGTGGGATTTGTTTTTAAAGCTTTGGAGGTTCCTCACTCCTTAAAAAAAAAAGCCACCAGTTTTCACTCCAAAGATGCTTCTACTACCGCTGTTCTATCCAGGTCAAGGAAGTTTGAGTCCCACCTCTCCCATCGTCCTGGAGAAGCCAGAGAGCCTCAACACAGTCACCTTCAGCGAGGACTCTGTGTAAGCGTGCACCTGAGTACACCTACACACACACACACACACACACACAAAATCAGGTATTAATAAACTGTCTGCATGCTTCATAATTACAGACAATGCTCAGAGAAGTGTGTGATGAACAACTACTTCGGCATCGGCCTGGATGCCAAAATCTCCCTCGAGTTCAACAACAAAAGAGACGAGCACCCGAAAAAATGCAGGTAAAAAAACCCAACAAACACAGAAGCACAAACCTGATTATAAACGGCCAACAGGGCAAAATGGCGTGTAAGCACAATCCCCAAACAGCGCTCATGGGTATGGTTAGTTTTACAAGCGATTTAGAGAGGCGCTGCTAATTTCTAAACACGGTCGCAGTCAGTTTATTTCAATGTCAAGTTAAAAAAAAGAAGATTTTTAGCTTTTTTTCTAAATTGTGTGTCAGAAACGTTTATTTATTTATTTATTTATTCCCCTCCCTATATATTCCACCTTGAGAAAGGAACTCCCATAAATACTATCCATCAGGGTGAGTCGCATCAAATCTGCGAGGTCCAGCCTCTTAAACGCAATCTTGTCACTGCACTCTTTGTAAATACCCACAGTAATCCCATCTGAAAAAGTGTTCACAGAGCTGTCCTCACAACTCTTACTTTTAATAACTGGACAAACTTTTTAATAGTCTTTACTGCCTGTTACATTTTCTACACACTCTTACTGTAAGATCTGTTTGTGAGTTGAGTCGCTGTGTCCTGAGTTTGTTCCTTCATTAGTTAAATGGCCTTTATGTTCATTACTGTACATGTGACCTACTAATCCGTGACATTCTCAGTCATGCTAGTAAATAAAGGTACATTCGTGAAGAAGAAACGTCCGATCAGAGATGATAAACTTCCACCAATAATGAACTCCTAACGCTAGTAGCAGAAGCATATCTGCTTAAATCGCTTCAGTTTTAGATTTTATGGGGTTTTTTGGATGCAGTTTGTTAAGCAACACTTCAGTTTATCATATTGTGTTCAGGCGTGACTAGTTTGCTTTCCCCTCCTGCAGTAGTCGCACCAAGAACATGATGTGGTACGGAGTCCTGGGGACCAAAGAACTGGTCCAGAAGACGTACAAGAACCTAGAGCAGAGAGTTCAGCTGGAGGTAAAACACAGATGTACACGAACACACACCCAACAGTTTTGTTTAAGGAAACAAATGGCTGTCAGCTGTTTTCTGCAAACCTCGATAGTTTTCCTCATCTTGAAGCGTCTCCTCTCCTCTGTCCACAGTGTGACGGGGTTCCCATGTCTCTGCCGAGTCTGCAGGGCTTGGCTGTCCTCAACATCCCCAGCTATGCAGGCGGCATCAACTTCTGGGGAGGCACCAAGGAGGACAATGTGAGTGTTGTGCAACTGGGCCCTCAGAAGCATTCTCAGTAAAAAAGAAAGAAAGGAAATCAGAAGTTTTACTTTACATTTCAAACTGATCTAAATTTGAAGCTGACGGTATTTGATTTTATCACGTCCAGAACTTTGGCGCTCCGTCTTTTGATGATAAGAAGCTGGAGGTGGTGGCGGTGTTCGGCAGCATGCAGATGGCCGTGTCCAGAGTCATAAACCTGCAGCACCATCGCATTGCACAGGTAACACGCACGCATGTAACGCTCTCACCTTTATGATGTCTGACAGAGCCTTTTTAAAACCTCTTCCCTACATCAGCATCTTAGTTTGGCTTTCCAAAGGGGACACTGAGCAAGTTAAACCACTGTTAAGGTTGGCTGAGGAGGTGAAAGTCCACAAGAATTCAGGATCAGCAAACACAACCTCTCAGTCTGCACATAAGCTCTTACCAGCGGTTGAGGTTTAATAATGTCCACAACAGGAAGCAACAAAAAACAAACTGCAATAAAATCCCGTGGCCGTCACTTTCTGCACCAATAAAAGACGAATATCAGCAGCAAATATTTAATTTCCACACTGAACCAACAGCTCAAGGAATCTCGTTTAACATGCAGCTGAAGGTCTGATCCTTACGATATATAAATAAAAACTGTCCACAGTGATTTACATATAAAGGATAATAAATTCCTCAGACTCAATGTAAGTATTGAGAAAAAAACCAATAGAAGTATTGAGTCTGTGTTAATATTACGAAATAATTATGTGAAATAATTCAATAACTAGAGGAGGACCACAGCCCAAACACTCCCCCTCTGGTTGTACGTAATAAAGGCTAACTTTCCTTTTCTTCTCGCTGTTCTCATCCCCTTTCAAAGGCATCAGTAGGATCTGCCGGGTCCGGTAGTCTCCACCATTCCCAAACCCTAGCTTGTTGCTTGTTTTCACTCACCCTCTATTGGTCATGGCCACTCCCTGAACCTGGTTGTGCCGGTTTCTTCCTGTTAAAAGGGAGTTTTTCCTTCCCACTGTCGATTGCGATTGGTCACAAAGTCTTGTTGTTTCACTGGAGTTAAAAGTTGTTTGCCCTGAGCTTTGAGGGCAGTCAAGAGGTATAAAATCCAACCGTGCAAGATGAGGCCCAATCCTTAATCTCGCTGTTTTTTCACATGAATTGCTCAGTGTTCATCACTAGAGGGCAGAGAAGGTCAAGTTAAGGGGTTAGCTGGTAAAAAGCACTCAAACCCCCACATCTGACAGCTGCTGTTTTCTGCTCTGCTGCTTCTCAGTGCCGCCAGGTGAAGATCACCATCCTGGGGGAGGAGGGAGTTCCCGTGCAGGTGGACGGAGAGGCCTGGATCCAGCCGCCCGGCATCGTCAAGATCGTCCACAAGAACCGCGCTCAGATGCTCACGAGAGACCGGGTGAGCGCTGACGCACACATAAAAAAAACCTGCCGCCTGACAGTTTGCATTCACATGTCTGTGGCACGCATGTTAAAACCAGCAGTGGCTGGAAATACTCATTTTTCCTTTCCTAAATATTGCAGCTGAACATCCACTCTGAGCTGAGCTTCACCGCTCTGCCAGTGTTGTTGATTCTTTCTATTTTGGGATTTCTTAAATCACATCCATACCCACTGTTTGTTCTCCCTTCATGCTGCTCAAACCTCTGAGAGCTCTCTTGAGCCAAGCACATTTGGGCAGTTTGTTTCCATGGTTTCCCCTCCTTAAGCACCACAGAGTTGGCTAAATGCGGCTTTTATTCAGTGAAATAGTGACAGTTATGTCTCTGGTAAATCTTTTCCCTGCTGGTCGCCTGCTCGAGGCACGATTATTGGCGAGTTTTTAAATTAAATTCATAATGAAACACTTTTCTTCCTTTGCTCCTTCATGAGATTAAAAAGATGTTTTTGCTGTTCTATATTAGTCTTAGACGTGAAATAAAATGCAGCCTGACATTTATTTCTACAAATCGCACAGTAACTGACTGGGGAACTCCTTCAAAGCAGACATCGGGTGGCTCTTGGATTTGATTTTGTTTGAAATGCACTTCTCTTTCAAAGATGGCTCAGCAGCACTAGAAGTGTGTTAGTTTTGCCTGGCTGAACGTCGATCTCTTTACAACCAGGCGTTTGAGAGCACACTAAAGTCGTGGGAGGACAAGAGGAAGATCGACAGCTACCGCGCCAGCAGGCCCCGCCTTAACTCCCAGCAGTCCATGGAGTACCTGACCGAGGAGGAGTGCGCTCAGGTTCAGCAGCTGGGCATCGTGGCCGACACGCTCATCAACAAGTAGGCAACGCTTCAGATTTTCTCCTCTTGTCTCAACTGTTCTACAGTTACCGGGTAATTAGTGCGCGCTGACGCCACACAGTGGTTATAAAAGCCCTTGAGGCCTGGTGTCCCCGCTTTACATTATTTAAAAAAAATATCCTTCAAACACTGCAAATAGCTCAATCTAATCGAGCTGCATCCGTCTGTGCGTGAAGACCATAAAGGGGTAATTTCCTCATCCCACTGCAATTAACTGGCTTATTTGCAAACTTGTCTCCGTTGCACTGATGAGCTGTTTTATTCCTCTTTTTTCACATTTGCAAACAAGTAGTGTCCCTCTGCAGCTCCTTCTTACTGTCTCAGTTTGCCTGTTTTACAATGATGTCTTCGGTTATGTCTCAAAACTGCCGTCCTTTCAGGATGATAAATATTTGAATTACATTTGTAAACTTTCCTCAGATGTGGAGAAATGTTCATGAAGGGAATTTCAATTCAAGAGAGATGTGTTACAAATCATTTAGGCGCAAAGTGGAAGATGTGAACGCTTTTACCTGCTGCTGTTATATTTGAGAAAGAGGCAATGCAATAATAGACAATAAAAGAAAGTAAATTCAGAGGCGGGTACATATCAACAGGCTACAGCGACTATAATTGTGCTTTTTCAACTTTTCTTTTTTTGTGACAATTTCCTGCTTTGTCCCCACCCCAGAATCCGCGAGGCGGCCAAGACCCACAAGCTGGTGGAGCAGGAGTTGGCTCACGCAGTCAACGCCACCGCCCTCGTGCTCACGGAGGCCAAACTGTCCAGCCCTGAGGTAAGACACCGAGGCGGAGAGCGGAGGAAGTGCAGGGGGACGGATGAATGGGCAGATGGGGGAGTTTACTGAGGGTGCAAAATGTCCAGATTTTCAGAAGTATGCTCAGATTTCATGTCAATTTAAAGGCTGTCGAATTTGCAGCCTGTTAACCTGAAGTGCATCAGTTATGTCACCTCAACGACGGCGTATGTCTTCAAAACAGTCACTTTGAAATGACTTTTTTTTTCAGTGTCTGAGTCGCAGCACGGCGGTGGAAATTGTCAACAGTAGTAAAGTCCTCCAGGCTGAGACCAGGATGCTGCTCGATGGAAAACTACTGGTACGCCTCGTCCGTTCATCCCTCTCATCTCTCCGTTCTGTTTCCCTCCTTGTTTGCGTTTGGTCCTTCATTTCCTCTCAAGCCATTCAGATATTCACATCTCACGTTTCAGCTTCTGCCGTTCAACGTGTTTGTTCAGTTTGTGTTCGCTGTAGCTTTAAGGAAATCTCACAGTTTAAAACAATGATCCTTTGTGCAGACGAGGAGATATAATGAGAACTCTGCATACTAATACAATTATAGAGGGCACTCATGCCTAAAAGTTTTTATCATCTAGAAATGCCCTTATTTATAAAAGAAAAGTGTGTTTGCTTGTCATTGTTGCATCGCAGCGAGGAGGTCCTTGGTTTGAATCCGGACTGAACGTGAATTTGATCACTCAGAAGGGTTTTTAGTGGCACATCAGCCTCGGTGGGGTCGATAATAGTCCACAAAAACCGCCCAAAAAGATGTAACATTAAAACTAAGTCGTTCAAACATGAAACCATTCGTTTGTTGCAGGCTGCTGTGTCACTGACTGTTAGTCGCTACTGGACAATCAAGCTGACTCTGTAGGTAACCCTCTAGTGCATTTCTGCCCTGTCATAGGTCAGTAGGGCGTATTGTCCATTCCCATTGGTAGTCAGAGGCTGCGTTCACACTGGAAGCAATTTGCTCATTGAAGCTGATGGCTGGTCACTTTCGAGCAATCGCGACTTCCAATATACAGATCATATGTCATATATCCTTCACTCTCATTGGAAATCGCTTCAGGCACTTACCTGGAAGTACAGAGGAGTTATCTCAGGTCCCGCTCACCTCCCGTCGTGGTGGTTATTTCACTCGTAGTCAGCATTTCATTCAGTTTTGGTAGTTTCTGGTCACCACATCGCTGCAAATCACTTCCAGTGTGGATGTGGCTTTAAAATTTACATTAGTTTAACTGCTTGTTAATTTATTTGGCTTATTTACCTTTTAGTTACCTTGGTTACCTTTTTTTTTTTCCCCCCCATTGTTCTTCCTGTGTGTACACCTGATAAGAAATAAAGACTACAGCATGGAACTCAACAAAAACCAGAAGGAACAACTCCCTTTGCAGAAAACATGCTCTGACTTTGACGGGAACAGAAAGAGAAGTGCCTTGACTGGCACCTTCAATAAACAGTTCCCGTAAATTACTAGTTTCAGTGTCAGCCATAATGATGAGACCTCTTCCTGATGGCCTTCTAGGCAGAGTTGAAAAGAAAAAGCTTAATTTGACTCTGGTCAATAAATGGAAAAGGAAACAGTGCGGGGAAAAAACACAAGCACTGGACGGAGGAAGATTGGAAACCAGCCTCACAGACCCATTAATCTAAAGTTTGAGGAGTTGTGGTCAAAACAGAACACTTGTGAGCTGTGGAACAAATAAATAGGTGCTGGAGGAGCTCAACAATAACTTTAAAGCATGGTGGAGAAATTCGATAGTTTGGTTGCAGAGGGGAGGAAGGTTTGTGTAAGAGAAATTAATGTTGAAACAAGGGAGGATATTGCTCCATTTTTCAACACGAGCCATACCCTGTGGTGATGCCAGTTTCCTCCTACAACGGGAAAATGATCCAAAACAAAGCTCCAAACTATATAAGAACTATTTCAAGAAACCGTCAGCTGGTATTCGGTCTATGTCCAGTGCAGTCACCAGATCTCAGTCCCACGGAGCTGTCGTGGGAACAGCTTGACTGTATGGTGTGTCCAGACATTTCAACTTGTGGGTGGCACTTCATGCACAGTTGGATAAATTGAACAATCCTTTGTTCAAAGCTAGAGGGACAAACCGAGAACAGTGTTAGTGCAGGCTAAATGGCTCATAGTGGTGCCAGACAGCATTGGCTGATGGCTCAGATGATAGCCTTCTGCTCACCCTTCTGGTAAATCTCATATAAAGCTCATTTAAGTTGTTTTAGTCTTGCTGCAAGCTGCTTTGCAAACCATCTCTACTCCTTTTGATGCTGTTTTTACCACGTTAGCATGTTAGAGTGCGCCACATACAAATGTCCTCACACTGTTTCTTATCCACTTATCGACTCACTGAATGACTTAAAGTTTATTGACAAATGAGAGCTTTCCTGGGTAACCAAAAGCTTTTGAGCAGTCTGTCTAATAAGTGTCTCCCATCCTGTTTTTATCTGATGGGTGTTTCTAAAATGGAAAGGGGGATGCAGTTTAATTTGCTTCTTTTTTTGAAGTAACTAAAAGTTTTTAGTTAATAAACAGAGTTTAACTTTCACTTCCTTTAACACTGAATGGTGAACCACAGGTAGTGATTTTACTTCCATAAACTTCTTTTGATGAGAGAGATGAAATGAAGGGAACATGTGATGATTACACAGATAAGTAGTGCAGCAAAATTGTCATATTTATGGACATATTAGCAAAATTTACAAAATATTTTTCCTTTCAAAGAAATTGGAAGTAACCACTGTTGACACATTAACAGGTGTTTATGCATTTGTGAATCAGAAGGGGTCAAAAACGTGCATCGAGACAGAACAGGTGTTGACCTTTTACTGACTTTCACAGGGTTAAATGTCAAATGTCACATCCTGATTATAATTGAACTCTTCTTCTTCTCTCCGTCTGTCTCAGTCTGAGTCTCCAGAGCGAGAGGAGCTTCGCTTGACTTTGAACAGCCTCAGCGCCGAGCTTCACAAGCTGGATGACATCCACTGGATCTGCCCGCTCATGCAGTGCACCGAGGAGGTGGGATGGGATGCAGTGTTTGTTTGTGTCAGAGAGAAGCCGTGGCATTATCGCAGACTAACAACCAGCAAAGTACCACAGTGTCACTTCTGTTGCTCAGTAGCAGCCCATCTGCCTTCACTGACGACTTTCACATATCAAAATATCCCTCACTGTGTACCCATCAATCTCTTTGCTGGTATTTTTAGGACTCTGTGAGGAGCAGCACTAAGAGCAGCAGTAGTATGAAGCTTAAGATCATACCTAAGGGGAAGAAGGAGAGAGAGAAGCTCCACAAGCAGAAGTCCAACAGTTCTCTCTCAGGTAAAAGATCTCAGCATGCTAACAGTTAAACTAGTTTGTTGACCACAGCAGGAACAAAATTATTGTGATCGTGTCCAAACATTTCGCAGTCTCGTTGCCTTTGAAATGGTTGCTTTGAAGACGGGGAGCAGGTTTGCGAGCACTCGCAGTCAGTTGTCGTCTTTGAAGCAACTTTGATCCATCAAGACTTGTGCGTCAACACATCAATAAGACGCTGATTAACTGTAATAAATCAGCAAAACCTGTTGCCATCTCCATGCACAGAAATTCACATTAACCTCTTGCGTCGAGAGTTCAGAACCTGGTAAATTTAAAACAGACATTTAGAAATTCCTAAAGAGTTACAAATAGCGACGCAGTTGCTTCAGGACAGCAATTTAAACGCAAAATGGGACAATCAGCTGAGAACCTGTTGAATCGTATTCCCTATTATATCGCAAATCTTGGCCAATCTGTCTTGAGAGTGACTGCAGTCAGTCCGAGATCGGAGACAGGTTGCCTCCCACCACAACTTGACCACTGCCTTGTGTTTGAGTGTTCGCCCAGACGAGGTTGTCAGTTACAACAACTGACATCTGTCATTGTCAGCAAAAAAATTGAAAGCAATCAATGGTCAACCACCAGAATTTTAAATTGTTTTTTTTCCCCCAAAGTTACAAAGATTTTACTGTCCTATTTTTCAGTAGACCAGGTCAGCAACCTTCAGCATCAAACGAGTCATTTTAGCCCCTGCTGTCCAACAAGGAGAAAAAGGAGCCGTACACATGGCGCACGGGCAGGCGGGGGGAGGTTTCATCTTAGAGCCGAAAGTATCGACCTGAGAAACCTCTGGCCTAAGATTAAATTAAACTTTCTGAAATTAAACTGACTGAAAAAGCTCTCAGTGTGCTGTGCAGCAACACTTATGCATTCCTGTCCTTTGTCACGGACAAACTACAGTTCTGCTTAAGATATAAGAATCAGAATACTTTATTAATCCCTAGGGAAATTATGGATTGTGTAGTACTTCTTGGTTATAGTAAAAGAAAACAAATACACATATGTATAGTCATGAAAAAAAAATCTTCTCCTTGAACTTTAAATATAACTCAAAGAAAAGGTTAAGTTTGTGTCAGCATGCATTGACCAAAGGCTGTTTTTTCTGTCTTGTGTTGAGCAGAACTAAACAGCTACTGACCTCAGGCTTTTAAAGCTAGTAAGGAAAAACACAAAATACATCCATCTTTTATCTCTATTATCTTTTCATAATCAGTGATTTGATCCTGTCCTGATTTGATCTCCTAACCCATTCATTATAAATTGTCTGATGTTAATACAAACTACAACAACAC
This sequence comes from Etia nguti, assembly GCA_015106755.1. Lineage (NCBI taxonomy): Eukaryota > Metazoa > Chordata > Actinopteri > Cichliformes > Cichlidae > Etia > Etia nguti. The sequence goes on along the minus strand of VUQG01028369.1, from coordinate 8,324 downwards.
AAGCACATCCACACCAAATAAAAAGGCCAGGTGCTAAGCCAGAAGCACAAAGAAGACGTAGATTAACAGCGCACACAGGGCAGTGCTTTACTTCTTTATTCACCACATTAAAATCGTGACGTTTTAAGTATTAGATGTTGGTGCACGCAGTATAGGAGTGAACAGGTCCTGTCCTGTCCTGTGAAGCTGATTTGAAAGACGGATACGTTTTTGGTTTTTTTGGTGCAATAAATGGAACCGTTAATCTTTTTTCTTCACTTGGTATCTGTCATGCCTCTAAGTCACAGTGCCCACCGTGGAAACTATAAAAATGACCTTTCCACAAGGAGACAGGAGACAGTTCTGCATGTCTCCAGGACTCGGATCATTTTCTGGTGGATCGGTTACAGCTATACTGAGTCAGTCACGCCATTTACAGTTTTTCTTTTGTTTGTTTGTTTGTTTGCAGTGGTTACTCCCGCTGGGCAAACCATTTAATTGATTTTTAACCACATAATCAAACTCTGTGCGACACTGGAACCAGACCACAAAGGATCAAGTTTGCCAAACAAACAGCAGCTAGCATTTTTCTTCAATTACACATCAGTGAGCAACAAAAAGAGAGGCGGGGGATGCTGTCATTGTTCAAGGTCTTGCTGTCCTTAACGGCAAAGTACTCCAAGAACTAAAAGAAGAGGCTTTAGTCAGTTTCAGCCTGCTTTTATTTTGATAACACCCAATTATTTGTCTTTGTAAGCAGGGACAGGTTTTTATTGTTTTCTGTTTCTTTCACAGGAACCTGGGATATCAAAGGCGGGACCACTGAGGCAGATTCTTCAGGTAACTGAAGTCCTGCACGAGGTGCTTCATTACCGACCCCGTTACCCTGAAAACCAGGTGTGAGGAGCACCCCTCCTGCCCTTACCTCTAACCACAATGCCCAGTGGCTTGACAGAGGCGTTTCCTACCAGTATAGTCATCTACTTATTTTATTTTTACATGGGTGGGGGTGGATTTTATTTTTCCTCCCTGTTTCTGTTGAATTTTTTTCCCCAAAGGGCCCTGGCTTTGCATCGCATTGCTTCACCACTGGCGCTCTGCTTCTGGTTCGGTAGATGTGGCCAGCAGCGAATCAAACTGAAATCAAGGCAGGCGTGGAGCAACAACGTCCTTCCTCGCTTATGTTTTGTTTTTGTTTTTTTCGTGACCAAGAAATGTGTTTACGTGGTGCTCTCCTTGCATGTTGAGTTCAGCCATATTATTTTATATGTACGATCATAAGTTGTTACAATCTTTTAACTTTAATTGTTTTATTTCTGAACTTATTGAATCGCCTTTACACCTTGATTAAGACTGAGTATTTATTCCGTGATGCTACGACGCAACAAATCAACAAAATGAACAAACTGAAACATCTCAACCTTACCGTCTACTGAACTGAAGAATCTCTTATATGTTGCAAAAAAATATATACTGAGGAATGTATCTGTGTGGACTTGTACTAACCTGTGAATAATGATGATGTTAAATGATAAATCGTTTATGATTTTACAAAGGTTCTATTGTTGTGGTTCTAAAGTGGTTCTTAATAGGCTGTTGTGTGGCTTGTGTGGTCCAAGGCTATGCAGCCACGC
>VUQG01028366.1:2156-20464 GCA_015106755.1 Etia nguti | reverse complement strand
GAGAGAAAGAAAGCTGGTATTTTGGTGTGTGTGTGTGTGTGTGTGTGTGTGTGTGTGTGTGTGTGTGTGTGTGTGTGTGTGTGTGTGTGTGTGCGCACGCATGCGCGTGTCTGAATTGCATTATTTTAAAAGTTTTTGCTGCAGTTAGTTGTGCCTCTCTAATCATATGCAAAGATTTTGTATGTTTTTAAATCTTGAAAAGTTGTTTAAAAATAAATGCTCATTAAAAAAAAATCTAATTAGGTATCTAAAATGAAAAAAAAAACAACCCCACCTCATTATTAGCGCAATATAAATGTTAATATTCATAGCTATGGACTTTCAAGAGCATGAGCTTCCAGCAGAACAAAATTAAGTGTATTTACTTACCAGCTCATAATTTATCTAAATGCCTCCGTTTCCTCTTCTCCATCTGCCATATTGCAGCTGTTTCACATATTTATGTTTCCAAATTTCATCTTGAATTTGTCATATTTAATTACCGTGTTGATAAACATTATTAGAGTGAGTTAGGGACAAAAATAGCAGCAATTATTCTTCATAATATAATTTTTTTTACATGACCAATATCGCATTCTGGAAGATAATCTACTTTGTTAGACACACATTTAATTTTGCTTATGATGATTATTGAAGCAAGGCACTCATAATGAGGCAAGTTTTTCTTTCTACTTTCTAAGCTGACATTGTGGTGAAAGGGATAAAGTTTTCATCAGACAGGGATGACTCCATGTTTGCGGGACTATCGGCACACAAAGCTCTTGTAGTCGTATTCATGCATCCTGGTATTCAATGCTGCAATGAGCCAATTTCCCCCCACAGGGATTAATAAAGTTTCATCTTATCTAAACCTTTGAGCACCAGAATTCTTTTTTTCAGTGTGCTGACTGGAAATCAACTGGTGCCTTCGAACATATGGAGACTGAGAATAATTTGACATCTGGATTATTTTCCCTGGATCTGTAGAGCTGTTTTGTGAGGATATCTTACAAATAATTATGTAACGTTTTAATCCTCTTATGCCCTGCAAGTCTACCCAGAGTTTAGCTTATCAAGCAGCATATAAACAAACATCATATGACAAGGACCTCTTGTGGTTGTGTGAATGACTGCTGTCCCTGAGAGGTAAAAGCTTGAAGCATGAGTATTTTTTAGTGTCTTGAGGCAGCTGAACAGACTCGAACACTGCACACGGACAAAAATAAAAACATAACATGCAAAAAGCCACATTGTTCAATTATTCCACTGATGCAGCAGGACTGTTGGCAAAGAGGAATTAAAAAATATATATAAATGGCCAAACGTGAAAATGCATGCTGGTAATTTAGAATGCATCATAAACTGCATAAGTTCAGGGTTTACATTAGAAAACATCACACTCATGACATTCTTCTTTGCCAAAGAAAAAAATCATGTGCCCCTTTAAAGTCACTGATCTGTTGCACAAACCTAACTTCCTGGTCTGCTCTTCTTCACCTTACCTATAAGAAATGGCATCCTTCCACTAATGCAGAACCAGGCAATTTGTTCTCTGCTGTGGGGCAAGGAGGAAGGGCAAGTGTTCCTGTTTCTATTGATAGTGACAGAGAAACAGCAGAAAATAAAGAGAGAAGGGACGACAAGCAGAAATGGTGCGTGTTCAATGCAACCAAGGACAGTGTGGTTCACGGTCAAGGCCAGCATGACAACCTACTTGTAATCCATGTTAACTCTTAGCCGTTAACTATGAGAAAACACACTTGTACAAAGCATCAACCATGACATAATTATTCCCCAACCATAACCAACTAGTTAAAAGCACAGTGTTATTTATTTTTCAAAAATGACACCTCATATATGCTACATTAACAGGCATACACAGAGTGGCATGAGCCCCCTCTGTTATAATATACACCATAAGTCATTATCCGGCCAGCTTGGCTCTGTCTTTCTCTCTCCTCCTCCCGCTCTCGCTCCATTACTTGCTCCTGCTTCTTAAAGACAGGCTAAATGTGACATCAGTACCGTCTCCCCATCCCAGAGCCAATTTAATGTCTCTGCATGGTGCAACACCTGCCTATCTGGTCAACTGTTACTTCCCATTAGTCACCTCATTCCCTCCACTGTAAGAAACCATGTGAAAACCTAAATGTGTATGCAAATGTCTTACTTTACTCTCAAACTCATGAGATTGAAATACATACCAAATATTACACGGAAATACCATATGAGACAGCACAGGCACACACCTCGGGCTAAAAAATAAATAAATAAATAAGCATATTACAGTGCATTTCACATGGACAGAAAACATAAAAACACCAGTAAATACACTTTCATACTATGTGCAACGTGAATCCTCACATACACACTCACATGCAAACATTCATGAGCATGCAGACCTCATTTTCCAGCTTTGATTCCAACTGCGAGACATCACAACATTGCATGAATAAACCAATAAACAGCAAAAGAGGGATTAAAAAAAAAGAAAGTAAAGGGAAGGCAGTGATAGAGCGAGAATGACTTACTGAAGGGAGAGAGGGAGAGAGAGAGAAATAAAGCGGTAACAGTTAACAGAGTGAGAGAGAGATGTTGAGGAGAAGACTCCTGACATCACTCGTCTCCGTTGGTTTTCAGAGGCGAGACAGCTGGACAGACTGCTTATGCAGCAATACCCTTCTGTGTCGGACTCTCTTCTCTCTTTCTCTCCTTATCCCCAACACACACATTCACACAAACACTGTCTGCTGCCTACCCCCCGAACCTTCCTCCTCCTCTTTACTTATCCACACCTCGTCTACCTCTTTAAAACCGCCTCTCTCCTCCCATTTCCCCATTCCCGGCTCGTCTCGTCTGTTGTTTGCGCGTCTTCCTTCTCTCCCCAATTCTTGTCTTCCTCATCCTCACCTCTAGCAGCCTTACCTTCTACTATTTACTCTCTTGTTCCCCTTTTCTCCTCTTCACTCAATCAAAGCTCTCAGCCTCTCAGTATTTCACTGCTTTTTGGGGTTCTTATATTTCCCTTCTCACCTCATCCGCATTGTTTTTCCTGTACTGTTGACTCCCCCTGCTTCTCTCCTCACCTCACCCAGCTGCACTGCCTCTCAGCGCACTCTCTCCCTGCTCATCTCATCTTCTGTAGATGCATCTCTTTATGTTCTCTGAAGAAAGTGATGATGAGGATAGACCCCGCAAGTGACCCAGCTGCATCATTCCTCCACCAGTTGGCAAAGAAATCATTTCACATAGAAAAGAAGCATATGTATAGATGTTTAATCACTACAGTCAGATTGTTTTAACCTTTTCTGTCTTGTATTGGCGGGAACACCACTGCTTTAGATACTTCCCTAAGCAGCCATCTAAACCTAGAGGCATGTTATTTTGAAGCGTTATCTAATAAAAACTCTTGATTTGCTGCTCTAATACAGAGTTATCTTACAATGTCTGTCATGTTACTGAAGTTTAACACAGCATTTCCTGTTTCTTCTTGTAGATTATAGGAGCTTTGAGGTGTAAGCTTGTTGCTGTTCCAGGTTGCTGATTGACAAGGTGTAGTTATTCAGTGCAAATCAACATAACAGTGTAGCACATTAACTGCTCATACGTCTAAAAATTCTTGCAATTCCAAGATTCAGCCAGAGGCGTAAAGAGTTTAAATGTTAAAATGCTGCACCCCATTTTACAGGGTAACTCATAGCTGAGTGTGGTGCAAAATTCAAAGTCCCCCAGTCTACTCCTGACCAGCTGGACATTTACGGCATGACATTTCTCCCATCTGAACCACAGACTGTACATAAAAGATGGGTGTAGCTACCATGACGTGACCCACCAGGTTGTGAAGTTCTGTTATGAGTCGTTAACTTCTGGGTTAACTTCAGATGGGCTGAGTGAAAAAACTGAATAAACATGAGCCTGCTTTTTAAAATAATTGATTTAAAATTTACAACCTGAGCATATTGCTCAGTTAAATAAGACATGAAACTATTAATTAAAATGATAAGGTCAGAAAGAAAGTTTCACTGAGGTCATAAATCCAAGGAATCTTTTCCCATAGGCTTCTGTACAATCAGAACACTCTTTGCTATTAAAGCAGTCTCCCCCTGCTGGACATTAGAAAGAATGCAGGTTTAAAGCTTCATTTTTCAGACAACTTTGACAATCACAGCACTGACTAACGTGAAGTATTATTTTTTTGTGAAGAGGTTGTCCAGGGGTGTGTTCTGCTGTTATTTCCATTTCAATATTTCAATCTGTAGCAGACTGCATTTCGCTTCTCCTTTGAAAAGTGCCATTCAAAACAGGTATAAACACTTTAGGCATTTACACAACACTACATACAAACAGCTTTATCCGGAGAATGCCGGTTTTTCTGTGAGGTCCTGCCACTTATTCTAAACGCTACAGCAACAATGACAAAAATGACACTCTCTCTCAATTCATTGCAAAGGATTTAAATATTAAAATATGTTCTAGAGCTGACTTTAGGGCTCTCTTGTTTATCCACAAAACACTGAACGGCTTTGCACAGCACGCCTAAAAGCTATGAATTGAAATCAATGAAATTTCAGGCAGCCTGAAAAAATTCCCATTACTGCTTTAACAATGGCCACAGCATTAGTCGATGAAAGAAGCATGTGCAAACTTTCCTGTTTGTTGAAACGCTGATTGCTGCAATTTTTCTTTAATTTTCACTTTAAGATGTTTTTAAATGAAGTTTTCCTTACTGGTAATCTCCTATCTGTTACACAAGGCAAAGTAAACCTGCAAACTGAGGGTTCCTGGGGTCTGTTGCAGAAATGAACTTAGCGTATTCGTAGTATAGTATATGCTAAAATAAACTTATGGAACTTAATAGCAGGAGATGGTAATGTGATGTAGACATTTCTATAAATTTAAAAATGCATCAGTCTCTCAAAAACTTTTCTGCGCTCCTTTAAAGCTGCGTGGTACACTTTTAGAAAATATATGGAGAAAGTTGGTGAGAGGGTTTTCTGAGTGAGTTGTTTAGAGAAGGAAGACTGAATTCCTGAACACAGCTTGAAAAAGCAGGTGCAGTATTTGCCTTTAGTAGTGCTACCTTCCCCTCCCACCTATTTACAATACAAAGAATATTTCTGGTTCACTATCAGTTCATTTTCCCTGTGTCTATATGTCTGTGCATTTTTTCCCCTTTCTTTTTTGGATAGGGGAAGATAATTGAATGAAATTACCAGCCATTTGCAAATGAAGCAGGTTTCATTCCAAAGTGAGATATCTGGCATTTGAATAATAGTCGTACCTTTCAGGAAATAATTGCTTGCATGACAGCAAAGTATATTTGGGTGGAACTATTTTCAATCATTTCTGTGTAACCATGATACCTTTTCCACTTTCAAAAGTTATGTCTGAGAACAGAAGAATCCTTTATTGAAAACTGACACAAGACATCCCAAAAATAAATAAAACCACTGCAATTATTACGATTTCCTTTTGTTCTTTTTGTAAATATGCTTGCAGCTTCACTGGGATTTAGCAGTTTTGCAATTCATTTTTTCTTCTGTCACATTCATCGTCCTTGGAAACATCTAGATGATCCCGATTTTGATCCAGCAGTTTTCCACAGTCAGCTGAATCTGCTGCGTTTGTGCTTCTGACGTTTTCTCCTTCGTCTCTGAAGATTTGAACCTTGTCAGATCTCAGGGCAGGCGTTGACCTTGGCTTTGTCATTGAGATATGCTGACAAAGTCTAAGCTAGTAGTAAAATGGATTTTACTGGTATCTAAGCCGGAGACGCTTTGTGTTCCAAGAATTCTTCAGGTGTCCTTCAGAAATTTTGTATCTCAAGAAATCAACAAACCACAGCTTTAATCAATATTTCTTTAATCACACGAATACTTGTCTTTCAAAGTGTGACTCATATTGACACAATGAAAGAAAATTCAAACCCAACTGTTCTGTTTTTTGGGGGAGGGTTTTAGATTTGCGATGCTTTTCACAATTTCACTTTACTGTTTGTGTACTCATAGTTAGCATTGTATTTAACAAAGTGTAGCATGTAATATTTCATGAAGAGTAAACCTAAAATGGGATAGAACAGGGATGCAGAGGTTGAACTCAACCAGGTGGGGCCTTTCTGTGTGTGGCATTTGCTCTTCCTGTACCTGAGTCAGTTCTCTGCAGGTATTCCTGTTTCCTCCCACAATCACAGTCCCACAGACATGCATTGGTAAGGCTAACTGGCAATTCTAAATTGGCCACATTTGTAAATGTGAAAGTGCAGGGTTGTATCGGTATGGTTATCCCTGCAATAGACTAGCTACTTGTCAGCATTGTACCCCACCTTTCACGATGGATGGATGGATGGAAGTAAAATGCAAGAGAACACTAAAGTTCTGTACACCAAGCAGACACAAGCACAGCTGAGAATCGCTGCACTTCATCTGCTTGATATCAAAACAGATGTTCACAAACAAGCTGTCAAATTATTTTAAAAATCGATAATATGTCAGTAATTAGTACCTGTTTCTGCTGCCCTCAGCAAGCCCAAAAATCTGTTATTAAATATGTGAATGAGTTGTTCAGTTTTTATTTAGAAAGGTTAGGTGCCAGATTTAACCGTATACACTCTTTTAAATCCCATGAACACAACTCCTACAACAAAGATGACAATGATATAATCTCTACAGCTCATTACAGTTTTAGTGTGTAAGGATAAACTGTTGGGCGGATGAAAGATGAAATATATTCCCTCACTGCAGTGTTGTAGATCCCACATGTTAACCCCCACACAGGCTGTTTTCACAGTAATTGATTCAGACATGCTAATCTTTTAACCCATGTCACTAAAACTCAGGCTGTATTTGAAGTTATGCTGACATAAGAAGGGAATGCATTACTTTTATGCTACGCATTGCCCAACTCTATTATGTTAATAAGTTGCTGCTCTGTGCTCTGGATGTGAGCATGTGCACGTGTCTGGTGTGTCTGTACACGCAGAGGGTACAGGCTGCAAGCCTGGCATTATATTTAAATTTTAGCTCGTCATTTTGGATTTGTCGTAAATCTACCTGCAGAATACATTGTTTCCCTGCTGCTGTGCGTGCACGCATGTGTGTTGGTGGATTTGAGAGTTTAATTTTAGCAAGTGCACAAGGACATTTGGAGCGATTACATGAAACAAAGGACATCAACAATGGCTCAATGTATTGATGGCTACCATTAGAGACACGCATACCATATGCCAAGCTACCTGATTAACCACTATGGCTGATTAACAACGTTTCTCCTTTTGTGGAATTTTATTGTCAGTGCCGTTGTTTTTGTTTGCGTTTGTCATCCAGGACACAACAAAATCCCAGCTCGGGTAATATTACTATTGTTCCCTCTTACTTTTTGTGTCCCCTTTTGTCACTCTTTCCATCTTGCTCTCATTCCCTGCACTGCAGTGCAAAGACGTCCACGCAGCTGCGAGAATTTTTAATGAAGGCAGCTTTGGATAATACAGCCTCACCCAGGGGACCACTTGTTTGGAAATAATTATCTCTTACAGCTGGCAGAGAGAGAAAGGGACAGAGTTAAAGAAAGAAAAGAGAAATGTGTGAACGGGAATTGTAAGGGGGAGGGGGGGGCGAAGGGTCTCTTCATCTAAATGTAGGCGCATGCCCGCACTGAGAGAGTTGAGAGAGAACAAACAATAAAGAGAGAGTTGCAACTCTGCTCTACTTGCTTAAATTGGCTTGTACAATTATTAATATCCTGTATTTACAGTGAGCACTCACCTTTGTCTCGTACACACAGGAACGCACAGAGTTAAAAAGCTCTAATGGAAGCCGAGCGTAGCTAAATTCAGCTGCGTCTGAGCACACAAAGCTGGGCTGATGAAAACAAAACAATAACAGTGTAAGGATTTGTGATTAAATTAGAAATGGTGCGGTTGCATGTTGGAAATGGAGCTGAAGAGGTTTTATCTTTGTGTAGCCTCTCTGTGCGGCTGGTTATTATATTTAACCCTCCTGACTTCAGTGTGTGTGATAGCACGCTACATTTGCTTTATCTATTGCCGGTTGCCAAACACAAATACAGCCACAGCATGCCACATCAATCCCCTGCTGCTGGTTCCGTTACCCTAAATCATCTAAACACACATGAAAACACACACACACACACACACACCATCATGTAAACACCCACTGATGCAATAGCATGCCAATACCTAGACTCGCCCCACCCTTCCCCTCTTTACATTTTATCGCCTTCAGCAGAGTTTTCTCTTTTATCTTGTTTTTCCTTTTTCCGTTTCCGGCCCGTGAGTGTCTTTTTTTCCCCAGAAGCCTTATAAAGCTGACAAAGCCAATAAAGAGTCTTTAGGTGAGATGGGTCAATGCTACAAGTTTCATCTCTACACAAAGACACCTTCAAACACAGAGCAGGGAGGGAAGAAGAGGTCAGAGGGGTGGAGAGGACACCTGCCAGAGAGGAAAGCAGGGGATGACTGAAAGAGAGGCGAGAATGAGGAGAATATTGAGGAAGATATCAAGCGATAAAAAGCGATAACGCCAAGGACGAGAGGGAGAGCCTGGGCTGGAGAGGCAAAATGGCAGGACAACAGGAGCAGGTGGATAAAGACATGATTATGATAAACCAACAGGATGAGCACACACAGCTCACTCTCCCCTCCCCTTTCTGTGCATCATCTCTTTCCTGTGACCAGCCGTTAATTTATGACACGATAGCCGCGGCCATGTGCCCGAGAGCCGCACATAAATCTACCTCATCATTGTTAAACACAAGGGCACATCAAGGGTACCGCCTTCAGTGCACTGCAAAAAAATGTTCACCTCAACAAGTCACTAAAGTCCTTGTTTTTCTTAAAACTGGTCAGAAGCTCTGCCACTGGGTTGATGAAAATGAATGTAATCCCAGCGTGATTTCAGTATCTTCAAAAAAACACAGATTTGAAAAAAATATACTTTTTTTATTGGGTTTTTTGAAAGAACAACAACAACAAAAAAAGGGCAGCCACTCCACTAGAATAATTAAATTATTATACCTGAACATTTTGGCAGGTTTTCTGCGTTTGAAGAAAAACATCAAATGCATAAAGCAGAAACAATTAGCTGATCAAAAAAGAATTAATTGGCATCTTTTTTTTGATAATCAGCTGATATATAATGTTTAAAGCAATGCAAATCATTCGTTTTTCAAGCTTCTTAACTGTGAACATTTGATGATTTCAAACTACGTTAAATATTTTGTCCCCCATTTTCTCGCATTTAAAGTTTGAAAAAAAAACTTTGAATTTTTTTAATTTTTTTTTTGAGGTGTAGTTTGCATTAAATGGACTGGATTGATATACTTTTATAGCACTCCAAGTGCTTTCACACTACAGGCCACATTCACCCATTCACACACCTTTAAGCACTTTTTGCCTAGCATACCCGCACGCACACTTCAGTGGCTGCATCAGGTGCAATCTAGAGTTCAGTATCTTTGCCCAAAGACACAGTTACATGCAGACTGGATGAAATGGGGACGTGACCACTGACCTTCCTGTTAGTAGACAATCAGCTCTACCTCCTGAGTGAAAGCAGCCACTAAAAACGCATTTTGATAGGACAGAGACCAGATCGAAGGGCGGCTGAGGGTATCATATGTTGAGAGTTATACCAAAACGGTATTTCTTTAATGCCGTGATATTTGATGACCTAAAAGGCGAAACACTGAGAAATAAGCGAGATGACAACAAAATCTTAGAAAAACAAAACAGAGGCTCTTTGAAAGACAGGAACACACCAGCACCAAGGTTACTCAGCCTGGGTAAAGGAGTGAGATCAGACCAAAGAGGGAAGACAAAGTGGATTATGGGAACAGGAAAGATCAGTTGGTCTGATAAGCTTATTGTCTTCCCCTTCAGCGCAGTACACACTGCACCACAGCAGGAAACTAACAAAGGCAAGCCAGAGGCACTACATTCAAACACATTTCATCGTATCACAAAGCAGTATTGATTCATCTACATACACACATACACCACACAGAGACATCATCCAAATATGCAATCATACAGCAAGCATACAGCAGCCCACACACAGACACACACACACAGACACACAAAGTCATTTACATTTGATCCTGTATGTTGGAGAAACAAAAAGGCAATACCACCGCAGGCATCAGGAAGGCTTATACTATCCAAAAAAAAAAAGAAAAAAAAGCTTCCACTTCAGGCTTAATGTGATAGTCAACACTATCATCATAGTTACACGGACTCTCTGTCTCAAGAGTAATATACAATACTCCCCGTCTTCCATTTTCCCGCTCATGCCACTGTATCTCTTCCGAAAGGCTCATGTCTATATGGTCTCCTCAGTACAGATAATCCAAGCATGTACATGTAATTAAATGTGCACATTAATCACTCACATACGACACACATGCTCTGTCTTACACCACTTTTCTCATCCTCATCATCATCTGCCCCCATCCATTCTGTCTCCATGTGAGGGATCCTTAATTGAGGCCTCTCTCCTGAAAAAAAAAAAAAAAATAAAAAAAAAATCTTTGCCACATAGACAAATGGGGATTAAATTCTAAACAATCAACCAGCCTTTGGAAGAAAAGGCTCCCACGGGGCACACCTCATCCCATCTAATGCAATTTCTTAGATGTTCAAGCGTTAAATAAATAAATAAACTCCACTCTGTATGTGCTGTAATTAATTTAGAAGCGAATAGAAAATGAAATTACTGCTGGATCACAACCAACACAGAGGGGGAGCACTTTACATTGAGATGATGAAGGAAGTTTCATGTTCATAGGCATGTGATGATGTACGTTATCAGGATGCGTGTGAGAGGCTGAGGTCCAATCGACAGCTGTGGACAACGACTGCAGTGCTCGGTTTTGACTGTTGACAATTATCATGTAAATTCCCCTGCCTGGAACATTTGTCTGACAAATTGAACATTTGCACATTTATTGCTTGTTATAATCGAAATATTCCACATACCCTCCTGACAATAGGTGGAAAGTTTGAGATGTATTAGCTGTTCTAATATTGTGGTGGTGCAATAGGCACTGGCATCTCTGTCTGACTTCGAGCCTTGAGTTGAGCTCTCAAGGCCTGTGTTTACATGTTGTCTCCTTGTGCTTTTGTGCGTTTCCTCTGTGTGTTTTTTTCTCTGTGTGATTGCTGATTCTAAATTGTGTGGCGTGATGGACCCGTCCAGGAGGTCACTCTCTTTCTGCCCCGTGACAGCTGGGACAGGCTCCAGCCCTGTCCGAGTTCTATTAACCAATCATTTCTGAGCAGGCTTTTGGTTACATAAGGTTAAACAATCTGTGTGTGCAGCAAAAGAGAAATTGCATTTGCAAATCCAATCCTGAATCTTGTAGGAAAAAAAAAAAGAAATTACATTGTACCTTTCCCCCCCATTTTACTGCATTGTAAACAACGACCAGCAGACAGGACAAAAGGTTTTGGCTTAAATATTCACTAAACGGGGCAAAAAATAGTGCTGATAGGTGTGATTTAGTGCAAAGTCGCAAAATAAGAGATTATATTTGGCTAGGGCTAATTTGCTAACAAGACAGGCGCTGAAGAGCATATATATGTAGGTTAAATATAGGCTTACAGTTCGAGTATGGCAGAAAGAGTCATTATAATAAAAACAGGCTTTAGTAATCTATTGTATAATAGCACTTTACTAAACACTTGAAAACAGTGGTGGTCGATGCTTTTAAAGAAGTTGAGGTGAAAGCTTTTAAAGAGGATTTGTGACATTTCATTTAGAGCTAAGCACATTTCTAAGTTGCTCATTTGAATGCTTCCTTATTGCCATTTGATAAAAGCAATATGCTTGGCGGCTATGTTTTACAGTGCTTTGACTTAGCAATTTAATTGTCCTCGTGATGTCTGCTTGCCTTTCATACAAGAGTGCATATCAGTGTCAGCATCATGCAGAAAACCCTCACCGATGATTTTCCATTTGATTTACCACAGCTGATTGATGGTGTTGCCCCAGATGAGAAGGGGAATGAAAAATGTGTTTGGATTTTTTATTTATTTATTTTACGGCCGTTGGAAAGAGAGACAAACATGTCATCATCTTTTTGTATGTCATACAAGTGCTCATTCACCCGACACACACACACACACACACACACACACACACACACACACACACACACACCGTCTGACAAACGCACACCTACATATGTTGCTAGTGTCTTAATGGATGAAATGAGGGGAGGGCCTCGTTTGCCAAAGTGTCGGCAGTGGACCGATTGCGGCGAGGTGATGAATGGCTGATCGAGGCTCTGCAGGGGTGCAGAGGAAACAATTAGTGCCATGTTGATCTCTCCTCTTCTCCTCCACCCTACAGCCATCCCTCATGGCCCTGTTCTCCTCCTTGGTTTCGAGATTTGCTTCTAGATTTCTTTGTCAGGCAGTCATTACCAGCGGTGATAATGTGGCCACGATTGTTGTCGTCTAGCGAGTCTGTCTGTGTGTCTGTGTCTAACACCTACCATGGTAGAAATTAACATAAAGGAGTCAGTCAAAAGATTTTGTAAGTACAGTGAACTGATGCAGTCACCAACTACAGGTCTTCTGAACACTAGAGCCAATCAAAATGTGCAACATTTTCTCAATAAGAGGAACGAGACGAAATGCTGCAAAGTGCCACATAATATAAGACACCTAATGAGCCAAGGTCCGATCCATGAATACTCAGTAATAATGAAGTAATGACTACTGAGTACCTATGTAATCGTGTAATGAGGTAGTAATGACACAGTACCCATGGGTCAGAATGTCAACATGTTAATGGGTGTCACAGTTGGAGAGATCCCATTACAACATCACTATCTGCCTCCCAGTTCCTTTAACTGAATCATTTTAGCATCTCTCTCTCGCTCTCTCTGCCTCCCTTTCCTTCTTCCACTCGCTCACCGTTTTTTCATACTTCAATGAAGTTGCACCTTTAATGCCATTACTATTAATATGCATCTTGAGGGAAGAGAGGGACAGGCATAAATGAATAACGATGGAAATAGGGAACAGGTGGATGAGTGCTGGTGAGAGGACAATGAAGTATCTCATCCCGGTGATGCCAGCATCGTTAATGTTAGCTGCTGGTAAAGTCAGAGGGAGAGGAGGAGGAGGAAACGAGAAATGGGGACAAGTGAACAATAAATGAATTAGAAATATAAAGACAGATGAAGAGCTAAGGCAGTTGGAGAAGCAGACCAGCTTCAATTTTTAAAGTCTGAGCTCAACATTTACAGTTTCAATGTGATAAGTCAGCAATGTCCTCTGACATCCTCAGGAAAGAAAATTGAAGATGATCAAAAAGTGAGTCGGAGTCACCTTCAATTAATTCTTTGTGGTCACAGCAATAATGCCTCATGTACAGAAAGAAGCTTTGCATCTTAATTTTTGGAGGTTGTCAGAGCCAGAAAGGTTTAATTTTATAAATATTATCAGCAGCAACTCCTTTGAAGTGTAATCACACTTTTAAGTATTTAGTTTTCGTCACCACTGTGACTATAAGCAGGATTTCCGAGTGCCTGTGTGTTTTCAGCACCAGGCCCTCGCATCGAGAGAGCGAGCTTATTTCTCAACTGCAAACAGCAAAAATGCATCCCAACTTTAATCATATTGCAAATTAGAAACCAGGTTGATTAGACACCACAAACATGCTGATTTGTAATCTTGCGTGTTTCTGTCTGTTAATATGAGTTGAGATCTAGGCTGAGTTAAGTGTGATGTGTAAATGTTACAGCATACACCCTGAAAGAGAACTGCCACAACTTTTATGGAGGAGAGACCGGGGTGCACATTCAGACAAAAACACATTCAGACACACTTCATAAGAACAAAAAAGGGGTGTATGACTGAATGAGGCTTTGCACTTCTGCAATGCTATCACAAGGACAGACTCCACAGACAGACCAAACAATGGGCCTATTTTCCTGTTTTATCATGTCAAAACTTTAGAATTTAAATATTTAGTAAATATTTAAGACGTGTCATCTTCACCTTCTTGATTTTTGGAGTCATCTTTCTTATTATTGCATGTGTACTTTGTAGCTTTTTACCGTTTTTCTGTATTGCGTTCATCAGCACAGCTTTGGTCACTAGAGTCCTCCTCCATTGTTATTTATTAGTCTAGTTTACTGATCAATCAGTAAGATGGCAAGAGGTCAACCTGATAAAACACACAGCAAACTATTTTAAATGGTCCGTTGTGCATTTAGACCTTCGATTATTATTTAAAGCAAGTTATTGCAGTTTTACATTTAGTCAAATTTTTATAAAAAAACTGGATTTGACGGCAATGCTAAAGTACTAGTGTGGATACTGGAGCTCATATGTTGCACAGGACACACAATATAAAGTGTTATCTGTCCCACAACAAGGTCAGGCTGATGAATGGCCAATGTTCTCTAAAGTACAAGGCAGCACCGATCTGTTTACGTCACCCCACGACTCAGTGGAAAACAATCAGTATGTATGTGCGCATGCACAAGTACATACAGATTATTATACATACTATACAAAACCTTGTATTTATATCTGCACACACGTATAAAGTAACGTATTAATGTTTTTTGTATATTAGAGTCATGAGCATGTGTGCTTGTAAACATGTGGACAATAACCACAGCAGGTGTCAGAGGATCCTGCTTTGTACTTACAGTGCACAGGCAGATAAATCGCTCACACTGAGTCACCGATCATCACTGCAAATAGGTCATGACATAAACAGGCTAAAGAGGGAGGATGGGAGCCACAGAGACCGCCCCATAACTGAAAATGTAAAAGTCTGATAACAGCAGGAGGAAATCAGCAGCTCGTCAGGTTCATGGGTGCCTCAAAGTTTCATGTGAGGTGATACACTGGAACTACTTCCTGTTTGAATTAGGGACATTGGTCTGATAATTACAACAGTGAATAAAAACTGTCTCACAGCCAAATCTTCAGCACATTATTGTTCAGTAATAAATAATTTGTGTTCTTAGAAGTTTTCGTCCGGCTGAGGTGTCCTTGAGATGAAATATCGATTCGCTGTTTTGTATACTCCTCTAAATTAGATCCTTCATCAAAGTCTAACATTTTCACTGAAATAAGCATTGAGCAAAGACTAGCTTGACCTCTGAATGTTGAGACTTAGATACCTCTGTACTTAACTTCTTCAAAACCTTGCACAAATGTTCATTTGTACCAAAAGATTATATATATATATATATATTATATATATAATATATATATATATAATTAAAGGTCGAGTTTACTCTGACCTCATATCCATCCCATTTTTGTGAATGTGATATCAGGAACGCCTGGAGTGAATTTTATTACATCTTACGCCAACGTCCTCGTGGATTCAAGGATGAACTGATTAGAATTCATTTGCCAAAGGTCAACGTTAATGTGAGCTCACAAAACATATTTTTGGCTGTATCTCAAGAATGATAATTATGATGAAATATCACACAAATATCTGTTAGAAAAAAAATAACGACTCAAATATAAAGTCTGCACACACATGGATTTAAATTGCAACTTGACTGGTTTAAAGAGATTACAATTTCATATATATGTAGAATGCATAGTGACGTATGGCAGATTTAAGCTTAAATCTTTGTAACTCTTTGTTACAATGTCGTATATGCCTCTTTTTGGTGAAGTCCTTACGGTTTTAAATGAAACTGTATGAATAGTTTTTTGAGGTAGACGCTACGGTTTCCAGTTTTTTTTTTTTATCATAAGCCCTATAATCTTTGTTAAATGTTTTAACGCGACATGCAGGATTGAAATGGAAGTAGGTTAAGGGAGAGGCAGACTCGAAGAGAGGGGGGCCCGCCTTAATGAGAATCATGCCCTAATTCATTTCAGTCAGGTAGTTAATTCAATGCAATTCACCACACTTATCTGAAGAGCTTTAGAAGAATATGGTAGATATAAAATTTCATTTCGCTGACAAAATGAAAACGGCAGGATGGCAGGAAAGAAAAACTAAAGGAAGAAATATTAAAAAAAACAAAAAAAAACAAAAGATAGAAAATAACCCAGATTTTAAAGCAGGGTTTCATTTGAACACTCTGGTCCACTTATTATACAAATTACTTTTCATTGTCACTGGTTGGAGTTTTTGTGAGTATGTGCTTGTCAGTCTTTCAGTTTTATTGCCCCACATCGGAGAGAGTGGCAGAGAGAGAAAAGAAAACCCACACAAACATTGTGTCTCCTATCTTTTTCAGACTTTGTAGATTAAAGAGAAAAAAAAACCTCTGGACTTGGCCTCAGAAATCCATACGGGATGAATACGCAGCAAAGGTTAGGATGGTTTATAACACTCAGTTGGACTATTAGGCTTGTTTCCAGCAGCTTCCACTGGCACTAATGTGTCTGGATGAAATTGGCTGTAAAAGCAAAATAACCATGTGAAGCTATGGTCATGGCAATGGCATGATTTTTATTATTTTATTTTCTTTATCATAAAAGCATATTAGGTAAACTGTTAAGGTATATTTTATAGGGTCTCAATTTCAATTTCACGATTAGTTACCTTGAAGGCATTATCAGATCTAAAAGTTATTAGGGGAAATAGGCTTATTAGCTATTTTAAAGTGGAATTTAAATAAAATGCATAAATGAATTCCAACAGCACCATAAGGTTAAAGTAGAAAACTTCAGATATACAGTTTCACATCAGTTCCTTATGAGTTTCCAGATGCTGAAAATTGTTTTGTTTCTGCTTTGAATTTCCTTTTTTCAGAACATAAAATCATATAACACAGCACAGCAAAAAAAAGTTTTGAACCATATTTAAAGGATGGATATAGCCTCTGGGTCTCATAAAAGTGTCTTAAACCAGAATTATTTGTAATGGCCATCAGGGGGCAACTTCTGTGGTTGAAAAAAGACTTCTAGCTGTATGGAAGCCTATAGGGAAATGGCCCCTAGCTTACTTTCTCTGTGACCTCAGTAAATACTTTCCTGATAGCTTTAGTTGCTAGTTACTGCTCTTACTGAAAGTCAGTTTTGTAAATTGTGCTCATTCTAAGTGTCAGAAGAATATTCAATGGCTGCTTTAGCAAGCGAGCACGAGGTTTCGCAGTCAGAGCCATCCCTGGTTCGTAACATCTGATGTCAAAACATCAACATGGGGGCAGTGTAAACGCTCAACTCGAGGTTTCATAATGGGATTTTCACAAACTAGTGGGTGGCGTCACTGTGGTAATGTCCATCTTTTAATCCTTCTGTGGTTTCAACATCTAACTGCCGATGCCCAGCCTTTTTTTTTACTCGCAACAGTGTAAGTCGATTTAGTTTTTAATTTCAGGCCAGTATGTTAGTGTTGGTTCCATCGTACAACAGTTTCCATTGCTTTTGGTTCAAAAGGTGGTTGTTTTGATAATATTTTGCTTGTGCTTTCTTATAAAAAATACCTTTTTTTTTTCAAAATTAGAAGCATGCAAGAAACATTTAATAAATCCACTTTGTCATTTTCTTGCCAAATACACAAACAAATTAAACCAAGTTTCCTATGGAGTGATTCATACAAGAAATAGTATACTTGTGTGTACATTTGTCATAAGTATTTTTTTTTAATTAAGAAGTCTTGCATGTCTTACTCTCCATCCATGGACGGAGCACAAATCTTTGCATTTTAAAGCCTGAAATATTTTCAAACACATATATGAAAACACAGAATTTTAGCTTTCAAAGCTGACTGAGTTGGGTGTTCGTTAATGAAAGAGCTACAGAAGTGCTTGTAGAAAAAGCTCTCCGGACTTGTGCAGCCATTATACAGAGCCCTTCTGGAAATATAGAGAGGGAGAGAGGGGCTTGAATGGGCACTTGTAAAGGTAATGTGTAGGAGTGTGGTGTGTGTACCCGTATGTGTGCAAAAATAGGCTACAAAGTGAATGAGTGAGTCAATGAGCGTGTGAGAATCACAGAGAGAGATAGACAGCAGCGAGAGGGTAATCTGTGGGTAATCTTCACGAGAGTGCTGACGGAGGTCCCAAATGTTCCACCTTTCTCTGTGTGTGTGTTGCAATGCGAGTGTCTGTAATATGTGCATGTATAGCTGACTCATTTTACTCACCGCATACCATATTGTGCACGTGCTCGTGTTTGTAACTGGCCCTGTGTCCCTGCGTGTGTGTTCTAGGCTGTGTTATATATATATGTGTGTGTATCTGGTACCACCCAGTGTGGGTGCTGGGAGGGTTGCTGACAGTGACAGAGAAGTAGGACATTGGGTAATGGAGTTTGTACCAGTTGAGAGTGCATCACACTGACAGATGCTAGTCCCTTCGGACACTGTGGGGGA